>JXSR01S019833.1:12440-25344 GCA_000969725.1 Ophiothrix spiculata | reverse complement strand
AAAATGTAAAAGATTTTTAGATTTTAAGCATTTTCTTCCCTAATACACAGATATTTACTATGGCGACACACTGACACTAGAGGGCGCAGCACACTTTTTTCTTTGACCTATAACCAAAAATTTTGTCATTTCAAGTTGAGATAGGTCAATTGCAATCCAAAAAAACTGTTGACAAGGCAAACTGAAAAATCACCCATTTATAGCCCACTCCTAATGCAAGATCATTAGATATAATATGCTAAGTATTTTAAAACAAGGTAGATGACGTGAATAACTAACACCACAAACAACGAGATGAGGATCACATCCTTTAAGCAACATTGATGACTGAATAGCAGCATGAAAATTTCCTTTAGTGTTTCATTAATTAAGGCAAGTTATTCCAAATTGAAGAGCGTATTTGATTAGATAAAGGCTTTGATCTCTCCTTCTATCTTATATAACAACATATCAGAGCACATTTCTCATTTAGTGTAATACTATTACTCATTGTTGGATTAATTCATGAAGGCATCATCGGCATCATCGGAGTCTTCAGCATAGGTGCGAACGCGAAAACCTTGAAAATGTACACTCGCATCAGAAACTTGCGTTTTCGGTACAGGCAGGTATTCACAAATCAAATCCAATAATAAGTTTTTTACACAAGTCTCCAGTAAGCTTTTTTACAGAATTGTTTTATTTATCAGAAATAAATGTTTTTTGATACGAAATATGAAAAAAAAATTAATGCGGGAAATAGGTAACTTAACAGAAACACGCGCGGGTTACCAGAATTGAACTTGTTTCTTTTTTTGGCCCAAACTTTGCTGTCTATGCCGTAGGACACTAATCTGAATTTGTTGCCTCAAGATTAATCAGAAATTGCAGCCATCTCCTTACCTGTGCATTGTGTGCAGATAGTGAGACCCTGAGGGGCGACACCGTTCTCTTCTTGCTGTTGTTGGGTACAGTTAATAACTGCTCCGGGTTGGAGTTGGCTTTATTTAATTCATCTCGTGTGATGTGATGCTGATGCCTTATGGCCGCGTGGTTTTGACCGTCTTCACTGTGGTGTTTCCGCCTAAGCCTCTTGATGACACAATTCTTTTTCTTACAAGCACATCTCACAGGGAATGAACTAATGATACAAAAGTAACAAAGAAGTAACAAAGAAGGGTGAAAGTATTTTATTATCATAGAAATAAATCAGTTGAAAAAACAATGATATGATTAAACCACAGATATTGTACCAAAATAAGATTCAAATTCAAATAATTGCAGGTTCTTTAAAAGTTGTCCGTCCAAGACAATCTGGCCCTCGGAACCACAATATCCCTGGTTTGACATTTTAAGCCTATCTTGCAATTTAACTTTTGACCAAGCCAGGATATTGAAAGTCAAAAGTTAAAATTTATGGGTCAAATTTGGTCCATGTGGAGAGCATGGTTGAAAATTATGACAGTGACATCGAAATAACCTCTGATATCCTCAGGTCAACTTTTTAAACATTTTTGGGATTTGATATCAAATGACCTTTTGAACTTCATTGACATTGACCTTAGGCTAAGGGCTATTCATGAACCAAATTTGGTCCATAAGAAAAAAGAAGGATCAAGGGTTCACAAATTGTTTGCAGTGACCTTGGATGACCGCCAGTCAAACACATTGTAACCTTGACCCGAGTCCACCAGAAACACCATCGGCTAAGGGCTACGTGGGGTTAAGCGTTTATTAGTTATGGCAGTCCCCCCCCCCCCCGGTCAACATTATGAACATTCTTGGCATTTCACCAAAACTGACCTTGACCTTGAGCTATTCATGGTCCAATTTTGGTCCTTGTAGCGTCAAGGGTTACCACACTATGGCAGTGACCTTGAAATGACCACAGATGACCTTAAGGCAACTTTTTGAACATATTTGGTTCTTGACCTAGAAGTCAGTTTGAAATTGAATGCCCTTGATCATACTCCCCAAAAAAAAGTTGCGCAGCGCATGTCAAACCCCTTCAAATATGACCTAAGTTTCATCACGGCTCGTAAGTTATGGAAAACTTAAACCAAATTGCCCCACAAATACATAAATACACAGACACATACTATGTACAGACCAAGTGAACGTTAAGTTTCTTCTAAACTATAGTTCAGGCGAGACAATTATAATTTTCTGTTAATTCGACTGTCACATGATTTTGTCACATCTCCTAACGGTTATATTTGATAGGCTTGTTCTAATGATGAGCAAATCCCTAGTTCTATTGGCGCATTGAAAGTGATAGCGACCACCGTCTTCTGCCCTTTAATATGTAACGACAAAGAAAAATATAATTCCTGTCTTATCAGCCTTCTTTTTGTTGCTTTGAGTGACTGCTCAATTCCATTTGTTATGTACTTGCTTGACATCACATCAAATAATTGTGATATTGAGGTTACCTCAGAATACTGTAAAACAAAAATGCTAGGTGCAAGACATCTAGTATATCAGGTTTTGACTTAAGCCCTGCATGATGCCCTTTTGTTTACAGTATCCGGCATACTGTGATATTGAGAAAGTCAACTTACCATGCTTTATAATTGTAATCAAAGCCAATGGTAATCTCCGACCCATTAGTGATGTGACCCAGTGAGTAGAGGGAAAGATGGATGGTATTATCTTCAAATGAATGCCTGATTTCAGCGTTGGGATTGCAAGACCTGCGCACATAACGAGCCTCATTACCATATGTATTGGCATCAATGCAGATGTCCATTTTGGAGAACTTGGAATACATGAGAACATGAGGGTTTGGACTGAAATGAAGAAGAAATGACATTGATTAAATTGAGCTGTCTCTACACCTTAAATAAATTAATCAGCATAATTAATGCTGACCCTGGTTCTGTTTATTTTTCAATATAATCTAATCATGATGACTGGTAGAAGTTACACTATTAAAACAAAGAATGCTTATTTTTATGTCCAAATGACTGCAACATGGTTGGAAACAATCAAGGGTAGAACACCATACTCTTTATGATAATGACTGCAATTACATTATACTGTACAGCATGACTCTTATGTTCACGAGACCAAGGGCTTGAAGCTACAAGCCCAAATTGTCAGATCCGGAATATCTGCTTGCCTCGGATGAAAACACTTACTTTTTATGCATAATTAATTTACTTTCTACCTAATTTTGCGTCGCTAGCTTTACATAAGTCATTTTCGGGATTCAAGTAAGCTTGATATCTTCCCAGGACAGTCTTCCCAGTCGGGAAGAGGATTCCTGGGATTTTCTTACAACCTTAAAGACCTAGTTTGAAGTGTAACTTCACACATTTTACCAATATAATTTTTGAACAGGACATTTACCTATTAAAGAAGGGAAGCTTATCCAGCTGTTTACTCAGCATAACCTTGCCCTTGTATTCCAGGATGAACTCGTTCTTCTTCAGCTCCTCTGTTGCTACTAAACCAACGCCACTCTTGCCCAACTTGTTGAATTCTGCTTTCTGTCCCAACGTTCTTAGCTTGGGTTGGCGTATGCTGTTAATAGACGGCGCTTGTTTCTGACAGTAGGTAGCCACCAAGTGTTGAATTTCTGCACTGTACTGATTGAAGGCAGCTTCTTCATAGTGATCAGTATGATCTCTGTAGCAAATCAAATCAAATTAAACACACACATTACCTATATGTTAAAGGTGTAGGAACCGATAACATTCTCATCTCCCAGGGCTCAACCAGAAGTAGCACATTTTTGGTGTCAAATTAAGCCCATATCTTTCCGACTATAAATCCAAAATTTTACTTTTGAATTTTTGTAGTTTTGGAGGTATGACAAAAAATGTGAATTTATTATGTATAAATTTACATAACAGCCTCATCCCCAGAGTTGCAAACTTTCATTTTCATCTTGGGGTTAAACAAGCAACCCAAGGGTTTAACCACACAAAATGCATTTCTGAGGTCAAGGTTACTTGGTTAAAAGTAAATTATACACAAATAATTGGCCCAGATGGCGGATCCTTAAGATGATCTAAAACAGCATCAAGAGACCTTTTTTCTCATCTGGAGAAATCTGCCCTTATATAACACTTTTTTCATACATAAATAAATCATCATTCAATGAACAATACATTCTTTTTGACCCTCCAGATCTTACTTCAATACAAAAGTGTCTACAATTTAACACAAAGAGATAAGCAATTTTTAAAATGCTATTTCCTGTTGACACTAATGCACAGTTTGTGTTAGTGCAATAACCCTCTGTAACTGCTTTGAAAGCCATATGTCATGGGACTCTCTACATTCTTACTTGGTTTATTTATATATCGAAAATAAAGCGTTACTTTTTTCTAATCATCACATAAAGTGATTGATCAAAACAGCTAAAAAACAATATGGCCTGTATTCCAGAAAGGTGCACGGTTTAACTGAACAGTTCAATAAGCCGTGCTGTTGAGGAGAATTGAACCGTGGTTAGCTAAACACCTTTCTGGAATACTGGCCTTAATGTTTCAAAGGTTTTAAGACCCAAGTTTTGTTAAGTTGTTTGTATGCTGACTGAAGATATACATTGAGCAGATTTACATGACAATAATGGCAAAATGGCAATGTCAGTTGTAATGAAAAAAATACATTTAAACATGTAGAGTTGTTGATAACATCGATACATCCATACTTCCACATAGTCTTATCGTGGAAGAGTTGCTTTAGCCGCCTGAATGCGACAAAATTACGCTAACGCATTGGATGCAGAATTGATTTGTGGTGAACAAGTCTGCAGCCCGTTTGAAAACTTTTCAACAACAAAAATATTGCTAAAACTTATGTATAGAGATTAAATTCTAAGGCCCGTATTCCAGAAAGGTGTTTAGCTAAATCAAGGTTTTTTTCTCGTCAACAGCACGACCCAATAAACTTTTCTGCTTGAAAGCTGCAATGATGCGTATCATTCCTATACAGTTGATGCTCAGTTAAACAATGGTTTAGCTAAACTTCTTTCTGGAATACGGGCCTAAATGTTTTCAATTTAACAAGATATTGTATCTTCATAAAATATTAAGCAGAATCTGAAGCAAAAGGCAGCCACTTCGAATACGTCAGTATGTGATGTGGCCAACGATTTTACCTTGATTTTGAGGTATTTATTTTCCCAAAATCTTCAAAAAAAAAAATTCAACTTTCAAAATTTCTGAAAAAGTTACGTCTCTGAACCATACAAAATACAAGGTAATAATTTATGTATCAATCTGAAATTCATTCCAGAGTATTAAGACACATAAAAAGGCTAATAAACTACTTTATGGAAGCATGAACCTACTCTGTGTCATCACTCCATGGTGGCCTGGCCTCCTCATCCAGCAACTGCAAAGTGCTTGGAGCATCCCCTTCTGACTTAGTACTAGGTCGTCTGTGTTTCCTCTACAATATCAAAACATAAACATTATACATTGAATAACACTTCAACAATTTTAAAACAATTGATTTCAGTTGCAGGTAGCTTAGTATAAAATATGGCATATGTACATCAGACATAGATACCTTTTCAGAGTCTTCATATTGCAGCGATGTAGCTTGCAAGGTTCTCTCAACCTAGTGGTAGTGGTGAAATCCTACTAGTCACATGTAACAGCAGAACGTCATAGATGGCTGGCAGATCGTAGCCAGTGTCTCTGTTGAGAGTTGGTTGTTGAGTTCTTATTTCCATAGCCTCTTTGATCTTCCCTTTCCAGAAATGTTCTTCCCTTCCTACGACTTAGACATTTTCCAATTCCTACTGACTTTATGGTTGTATTTAGTGCAGTGTTCACCAATAGCCGTAAACTGGGTTTTTAAAAGTAGCATGTTCTTCCACTCTGACTCTTAAGGCTCTAATAGTTCTGCTGTCACATGACCACCCACTACGCTGAATGAAGAGGTTGAGAGAACCTCGCAAGCTACGTCGTTGCAATATGAAGACTCTGAAACGGTATCTGTATATTACTATTTCAACATGACAGAGTCCAAGAATAATCTACAATCATACATCAGACATGTATATTGTAGTCTGTGCTGTGACTGGCAGGACTTTTACAATGCAGTCCTCTGTAAATTATGAATAAATAAGCAAAGTATCAACTGCATAATGCGGCAATCTTGAGTGCATTACGTTATGTGTGATGAGAATACCAAACTTATTTGATGCAGGATACAAAATGCATCCAAGTTTACAGTGATTTGTCCACTCCGAACCTGTTTCACAGCGACCATCTCAAATACTGCAGTTTCCTACTAAATTAAATATCATATTTATTTTGCTGGTAATAATCCATTCTTTTCTCCATGCTACTAGTCCAGAGGTGTGAGAGCCAGGTGATAAAAAAAGCTGAAAATAGTGACAAAATGCTCAAAACAGGCTGAAAATGAAAGAAAAAGCTGAAATAATGACTCTTTTGAAGGCATAAAAAAACTGAAATCAGCTAAAAAGCTGAACTCTCACACCCCTGTAGTCTCAGTACCTTGGTGGAGCATCCGCTTAATAAAAGGGAGGCCCCAGGGTCAAATTATGGCCAGGGACTTTTTTAATCTCGGTCTTGCACGGGATAGAGAAGACATCTGAGCATGTTACCACCTAGTGCAATGATATTTCATCATACCTTTGTCCTTAATAAAGACATTTTGAAGAAATTCCATCGTTGTGCTGCATAACATCTTTTGCATACCTTTCACTCATCAAACAATGGACAATTAGCAAGAAAATATTTGTTTTTCAGTAAAGAAAACCCCTACAAAGCTCATAAAATACAAATCTGAGCAATACCATCTTGATATCCAAACAGATTTTGTCCTTTTCTTGAAATGCATGAAATGACCGCAAGCAACTATGCATATTCAACTCTTCAAATATCCATCTTGACTAACCAGGAGTATCACCTACAGCATAAGTCATACATGACACACACCAGACAACTCACAGGGCTAATTCACCTTGACCTCAACTAAACATGTTCAAACTAAAAATAACATTCAAGGTACAAACAAAAGAAATTCCTGAGGTCTAAGGCAGTCATACTAACATACAGGCAGCGTGGGCAGGAAATCACAACTTAAGCATGTTTCCTGAATAAGATCTCTGTACATGTACTCTTATCCTTATTAAACATATTGTCTTATAATTACCAGGTCACACAGGCACGAGAGCACTTGCACCTTACAGACAAAAGCTGACAAATCTGAAAAGTCTATTACATTGTTTTGAAAAACACCCTAAAACTTTTAACAAAATTGTGGAATTTGTCACATCAGAAAGTTAAATATAATATTCTCATGCCTGGTCACAAGGATTGTTGTGTTTGTATGCATATGTTTGTAAACACAAACAAGGGGCTACAATATGACTATGCTCTATATATCTACTCTGTTGCCCATCAAGACATTTATCAAGACTTGGACACTGGATACAAATTTCTTTGGAAGAAGAATTTGGAAAAAGAAAGGCAAGGATGACAATCATAGATTCAATCTTTCAAATACAGTACGGTACTTGAAAACACTTGGAATGTATCAAAACTTGCGCTGTGGGGATTTTGTTGGTGTTCCAGAAGTGGATATAAGTAAAATGTCATTGCAGGGACCACAACACTAAATAAACCTTCAACATCCTGTATCTCAAAAAAAATTGCGATCATGATATACTTTCGTCATCATTCTGTGTCAAAAGAGATCATTATTAATTAATTAAAAGGCAATGTTGAAGCAACCAGTTGCTTTATTCTTTTTCAGTTGTTTATAGGAAGTGATACATTTTAGAGCTTGACCCTCTTGATTCCCTAAATGGAATGAAGAAATGTTCATATGTTATCATATCTTCCATTCACAAAATGTGTTCTACATGCTGGAAACTAAATATGGGATGCAAGATAAGGAGAGGGTTGCTGAATGAGGATCTGAGTTATGCACAGACATACATGTACATCTAGGCAGACAAACATCCTAGCATTTTTTTGTATAGCAGTTATATCGTTCATGTCACCTACAAACACAACGCCACACTTAACTGTACAGATAAGCACACATTTACTATCCACAGCAGAATATTACCTTTTTCTTCTTATGATGCTTGTCCTCCATTTCTTTTTCTTTACTTCGCTTTTTCTTCTTTTTCTTCAATTTTTTATGTTTGGAAGCTGCTGTAAGAGTGAGACTGGTTGGAGAGTTTGAAATTGCCATATATGTTGTTGTGTTCGGTTGGGTTTTCGAGGAAGGTTCATCATCACCGCTATCGCTGCTTGAATCTGTTAATTAATCCATATTGAACTTAACACTTTTTTATCTTTTGTACCAAGGACCACGCATGGGTACCTTAGTACTTTTATTATCAGAATTAATGAAAACAATTAAAGAATAATCACTTATTATTTATAGTACCGTATTATGAAACATCAATATTTTGTAATATATAGTGATTCAAATAGAAAAGCCATCAAATAATTTAACCAATCAGCGGCTAGAAATTGGTTCACAAGAGTATTTATTACTCAAACATATTTTTTTCCTCACTAGGGTCAGAAGTAGGACAAAATTGGTAAACCAGGTTCTAAATTTTAAATTTTACAGGGCATGTCACTTTGGTGTTGAGAATGTTGCATTTTCAAATAAGACCACATGGTGAGAGCTCTAAAACCACATTTTTTTTAATGGCAAGCCATAATGATTTTTATGACGGGTGAAGATATCACTATTTTTATAAGGGGATCATGTAAAAAAAAAGACCAATGTTTTAAGGAAGGTTGGAGCCTCAAAATTTGTTATATTTTTCATAATAATTTGAAAATATTGAAAAATATACAAAGTATACATTTGGTGACAAGCATTTCACAAGGAATCTATTTGTGAGTAAAAAACTTGTTTTTGAGAAACTTACCAAAAAAACCTTATTTTTCACAATCTTCAAAATAGTGTTAATGGAAGTCCAAATATATCAACAAAGATAGGAGTTAGTTATGATCACTAATCGCTGCAATGGCAGCGCGTGCTCACTGGCCTGACATAGTAATAATGGGATTTCCAGGGGGTTCCGGATTTGTATCCAGGTGAAAATCTACTATGTTAAACTTGCAGATCTCCAAGAAGATAGTTTTAGTTTCAAAAAGAGAAGTGGCCTATGGAGTTGGGGTTCATCTCAATACTAGTTTAAAGAGCTTGGTCCAATACTGAAGGCATTATATTATACCCACCTGAATGAATCAATAGCTCTCGTTTCTTGCTCTGCAGTTCGTGTGCTCTAATACGATCTACAGGACGAGGTTGGCATTTCTCACAGAAAAACTTGTCAGGGATGTTACTCCGATCCAGGCCCATGCAATCCACATGCTGCCACACTCCACATCGGTCACAGCAGATCATATACCCATCGTCATGTGTGTAGTTGCTAGAAAAATTAAACAAGTGGGACAGTTATCAATAAATACCATGATAAATTATTTTAAGTCATGATCTATTGGAATTTATATTTGTTGAGATATAATCTAGGAAATTATAAAAGGGGAATCTGTTCTACCTGCCATCTTGTGGTCGCTCAAGGAGCATATTAGTTATTGTACCTCTGGGTATGTTCTGAGTTTGGCCCGATATCCAGACAGATCACGCAAATCTTCACTTGACGCATATAGGCCTACAGCGTGTGCACTTGTTTCACACACAAACCGTGTCTACATTTCAAGTAGTGTCTATTGCGACTTGCTATGATCAAAGCAGAATCAAAGTATGGTAATTTTCCCACTAATCCCAGGGGTGTGAGAGGCCAGCTGAAATTTTAACACAAGAAAATTTTCAAAAACGAGGAAATCAGCTGAAAAGAGGAACTCTCACACCCCTGTAATCCTTTTGAAGACTCTTGAAGTGTGGCACGCAGAGCCGTAAAATGCCAGAGTAGAATAACTCGCCCTCCACGAGTGACAATCCAAGAATAGAACCCTGCCACAAAGAAACTGTTTTATAATGGAAATCTACTTACCATATACATCGGGTCTCTCCTTCATCCTTATGATCGACTGGTTCAAGAGCAGGAGTAGGAATAGCAGAAGGGATAAGATTGGGAATGGGTACAGGTTTTTCAACATCTACAATACCATTGGTGCCAGCTGAGAAAACAGGTGCAGTAGGAACTGTTACTGGGGATGGGGATTGTGGGGGTGTCGGGGGAGGGGGTGCTCCATAATTGTGATCCTGTAAAAGAAGATTTAAAAATCAATTTATAATGCATCAACACACCTTACTACTTTGTACATAGGCAAATCATGTTAGTGTTAAGTACTGCTCAAACATTCCTAGGCGCTTGACATTAGTCTTCCAATGTTGTAATTACATCTTTTAAAAACAGCAGTAAGCAAATGGTTTGAACACAAAGTATGGCTAAACAAAAATTTAGCTGACAATGTTAAACAAAAATCCAGAATGCATGACCTACATTGTTTGTAGATCAATGCAAACCCTACACTGGATTTATGTTTAAATTGTCTAATAAATTTTTTGTTTTGCCTGTAGTGCTCATATTGTTATTTTACACACAGCCAAACTTTAATATGACTACAACCAACTCTCTTCCAGGGCAAATGTAAGAGCTGGAATATCAATATGCAGCTTACTTTGTGCATGAATCTAAAATACAATGTTGAAATCCCAATAGCTTTAATTTTTTACAACTCAATTATTGAAAATAAATTTTGCAAGTAACCTAGGCAACTGTACATATGTTCAGATGCTCTGCACTTCAGATTCATGAGTCATTCAGACCATGTTATATGTCCACACTCATTTTCTTGTCAATATAATTAACATTTTTCAAGAAAAATAGTATGCCGAAGGAAAAAAAATCAATGACTAATTACCTGATATGGAAGTCCTATGTAATGAGAAGCAGACGAATGGGAAGATGAATGAGACTGATGACTCTTAGCATCTCCCGTGGCAACAGGTTGTTCTATTGGCTCGGGACTAATTAGAAAGAAAGAGGAAGAAAAACAATAACAAAACTAACCAATTGTAACACGTTTGACAGGATATTTTAAATTATTTAACATGCATGCACATCGCACAAGTTGTACTAGAAAATAGATGAATAAAGATTCTTCATTTACAATTGGAGTGAAAATTATTTGACACATGTGACCAAAGATCCAACCGCAGGATCACAACTTTAAATAGTAGATTGGTATGATGCAGGAGTCGCATAGTCATGCAATTGTAACCTAAAAGACTTGCAAGGATAGTCCATGAACAAGTGATACAGATGTTACTGAAAAGTGACGTCACATATGTAACAATTTTTTTGACATAATTATAATAGCTTGCCACTAAATCTGCATGTAGGTATGGCTCAACTCTCTAAAAATACAAGTTTGAGATAAACAAACCTAATGCGTAAAATGCGTTGATCAGCTATTACGGGGAGGTACTAATACATTTGCAGTGTTACAAAAATGGCCAAATTAAATGTATACATGTGAAAGTCCAAATTAAATGAATGTGAAAGTCCTTTTTTATCATCTACCTTTAAGGCCTTATCTCATTCTGAGTTTACATACATACAATGTAGACCCTAAACAAGTTAAGGGAAATTAGGGTGAAGCTTTTTGATGTGACCTAATTAAAGTATCCTTTAATTAGGTCACGACTCATATCAAAAAGCTTAACCCTACAACCATAAACATGAACTGAAACCATTATAGCCCTAACACTCTTTTAATGTTATAATGAGCATTAAATGGCCATGTGTGAAGGTATTTTTTTTAACAATCTTTAATTGAGAACTCTTACTTGACCTAAATCCTAAATTTAACCCAAAAATGTTGGATGGAACCAAGTACACTTCATCAAAATTTTGTTATAATGCAAGTTTTGTTACACATGAAGTTTTCAATTTTGTTTATTCAGGTACTTACTCAGAGCCAGCTGCCATAATTGGGGTGCTGGAAACGGTGAGGTTGCGGTGACGCAGGTCAGCAGTAGCAGCGGTGGTATGTGCTGGGTGCTCATATAGTACCTGGCTCATCACGCATGCATGGAGATTAACAAGAGCTGTGAGGGTACAATGCTTAATGCAGTCCAGCGGACCACACACGGCACCCACATGGCAATGCTACAGCACACCACCTAAATGAAGAAACAAATCACAGGAACATAAGATTGGAATCATCCTGAACAGAAAAAGAATTTTCATCAAAACAAAGAGCTCACATATGGTCTTACTGTCTAGCGGAACATTGCAGGACTCATAATAAGTAGGTCGTGAGTTCGAGCCCCGCTACAGCCAATGAGCTATTATGAGTCATGACATTGGGTAAGTAGAGCTACTGCTTTATCGACCCGAGCATTACATCAGGTGGGTAATTACTAGGAATATACAACTGTAGTCAAGGAGCACCGTCTAATGGTATAAAAAGAATGCCAACTCCGCCTGCCATAAGGTCTTACCGATTGTCATCAGCAAGCTTTTTCATAAGCGGGCGCCGGGCGATATTTATCGTAAGGTTTCCAACTTTTTGCTCCTGGCGGGACAGAAAAAATGAGACCCAGACGACGATATTTTTCCCTATTGTACAGTGCCTGGGCCTTGCCGTATATAATTGTTTATCTAGTACGAGGCAAAAATTTGTGAAGAATATGACTGGAAACAGATATTTTTGCAAAACAATACATATTTATCCAAAAAAAGTCAAACAAGTTTTTTTTAAATTCTTGATTTCCAAATCAAAATCGGAATACAAAGATTGGTTCTCTGGAATTTTAGGTCCAAGAGCCACTTTTTCAGATTTCTGGCGCCGGGTCCATGTCGGCTCACGAAAAAGCTTGATCATCGGAACACCTAAAAATACTCCAAATGCAATTATTAAAAGCATGGCTGATGAACTTACAGGCTTATTATCAAATCACAAAAAATATACACAGGCGACCTTAAGTCTTT
>JXSR01S019832.1:577-11436 GCA_000969725.1 Ophiothrix spiculata | reverse complement strand
TAAGACACTTCTTCACTTGTAAAACCTGTATGCTTTTTTGAAGTCAATTTAAATACGCTGATGTGTCATCTAAATATTTGAAATGTTTTGAAAACATTATGACTAAACTAAAACTTTGCCCTCTCGTGCAAATTTCCTCCATTGCGCTGCATCACACTATATATAGTAGAAATGAGAAGCATGCAGGAGCCACCAAAGTAAATGTATGATAGTCCCGGGCATCGGATGGGGGGGGGGACCACTGTCATTTTAATAGGCCTGTATCTATCATGCGTGTCCAGCTACATATGAAAAGTACCCTAAACAAGGATTTCCCCTAGGGTAAAATATACAGTACATATTTCCTAGGGATTGATTTTATTTGTTGTATACATGTATATACCCTAAACATGTATGACTATGTTTGTCATTTCTCAGTACATTTTATACCCAAAACATGTATGACTATTAATTTTGATATAAATATCTAGGTCTATGTTCAGTCCTTTCATCTGGATCTAGTCTCGGCTTGACTTTAGTGCTCATTTATAATTCTAAAGGAAAACAAAACTGGGCCATTTTTGCAAACTAAAGTACGGTAAATCCTTTCCTTGCATGTTTCGAGGCAACCTTTTTACGTAAGAGTGCTTTTACTTTTTTCCAATTTTGGCTAATTTTGATACCCTGTATATCCGGGTATCATGCACAACGGTGGAAAAAGATCCTAGTTACCGCATGATGATATACAGGTCTCAATGGTAGTGCCCCACACCACCCCATCCCTCGGATGATAGCCTACATTTACACAAAAGGTGTGTTACCTTGACACTTTCATATCCATGTTGTTGCTATAGCAATGGCAAGTAAATTCATGTAAAGTTAATTTCATTAAATTTATAACACTGAACATACATGTAAAAGAAAACAATGATTTTGAAGGAAATCAAAGAAACAATAGGCCTATATCACATAGGCTCCTATTATATTACATTCTTCAAAAGGCATTTTATATGACATTGTACAATCATGCATTTCCAAGGCGACAGGGGGATTCTGTACATGCAAGTTGATTTGTGCATGGTACATACTATATTGACACCATTTAACCATTATACAAACTATACATTAGGATTTTGAGTCAACTTAAAAAGTCCCATACAATTTTGAAAAGTTTTTCCATATCATAAACAACATTATGGATTTTCCAAGTGCGACAAAAGTGAAAAAACCCGACTCTAAAAAATAGTTCTTATTCTTTGAATAGATCTATCCTTACTGCATGCATTTTCCATAGGCAAAAAGTGCCAGATTATCTTGATTTTGGCTTTTTATTGCATCCTGTAGTCAGCTATGCATATATTGCTCTCTAACAAAGAGGACGATGTCCAGCTTTGATGACTAAAAAGAAGCCAGCAAAGTTCATCGGATTGGGGCATCACCCCCCCCCCCCCCCACCCCAGATTTGACAATGTAAAAAATTGTCTGCCAAAAAGATGGTACTCAAAAGACATTCCAAATAAACCTTTCAAAAGTTTATTTTAAGTGGTTCAACTAAAATGAACATGTTTCTTCCTACATGTACAGGGCCCCTTTATAAAAAAAAAATATGCATCTCCTTGATAAAATGGCATAAGGACTGATTTTGAAATAAAAGTTCTACCCCAATTGAAATACAATAGTAAATTGCATGACTGCATGGTTTAAACAACATTATTTCCATTTTATTAATTCACAATCAACCATGTCATGTTCCTGGAATTTTGAAAGAATAGTAAAAACAAACATTCAATTACATGTGGATCCATCACAAATCGCAACATGATTTATTTTTGATGGTCTTGGTAAAATGCACTAAAAGTAAAACCTGTTTGACAAAAATCTGCATTCCAATTTTCAAACCACATCCAAAAACACTACCGGTAATTCATAAAGGGGAGCCCTCAGAGATGCCAGTATGTATCACTGAAAAAAAATGAAATTTTCAAAAAATCCTGAAAATGCACGTAAATGTTGTATTGGCAAAAAAGCTGAAAAAGGGGCTGAAAATATATAAAAAAATATAAATTTGGAGATTAAAAAAAAATGAAATCAGATTAAAAAACCTGAAATCAGGTTAAAACAGGAAAACTGGCATCTCTGGGCGGGCTTACCCCCGGGGGGGGGTACTTAGTACAAAAGTGATTACGGGATGTGCCGCAAATTTGGGTAGCAAAATCAGGCTCTCTGGTATGCCAATGGGTCTTTTTTCTTTGCAAAATGTGGTATTTTGATGGGTCTGTTTTTCAAAATTTTCTAAAATTTGCGCCAAAATGGCGCAAATTTTGAATTTTTTTCGAAATTTCAAACAAAAATCAGGAAATTCTCGCCAAATTAGTGTAAATTTTCAGAGAAAATTTCAATTTTTGTATAACTTTAAACTCAAAATTTGGGGCATTTGGTATATGGATGGGTCCCTTTTTCTGGAAAATTGGTATATGCATGGGTGGTACTTCAAATTTCCCAGCGGCACACCCCTACCAAAACCAAACTTGAGTACCCCCATGGGGGCTTACCATTCTCAAACATTTTGTCCATGGAAAAGTGCAAAAGCAACTTATGCAGAACAATTAGTCACATAGGTTATATAACTAATTTTTATTTAAGTTTTCATGATTAATGGCGTTTCTCTGTCCATAATCTTTGGATACAACATGGCATAACATCATCGGTAAAAGCAACAAAAAAGGTATACCAGTGGGCAAAATGTTCAGTGTGGGAAAAAGTTTGCCTCTTTTCAACTCCTGTATTCATTTTGATATTTGAACCAGATTCTTTTATGTTCCCTAGGTTTGGTTCTTACAATGTTTAAGTGAGTTTTTGGTGCCATACATTGAAATTTGATCACAACCAAGTGACAATAAAAACCAATGCTTAACTTTCTCCAATGTTTAGCGAAGTTCCTGAAATGCAGACCCATTTGGCCATGATTTTTTTAAAAGAAGGATGCAGGATCCCTGAATCTTGATATCAAGGGATCGAGTGACAACTTCAAAATAAAGGCTTTGGACCTTTAGAATCTCTATAAAAAAACATTTCTTTTGCACTCTTTCTAAAAAGTCAAACATGCTATCGTACCATGTGTCCAGCCGCGGCAAAAGGATGCAGTTGTCGGCTCCTACATGTTGCTCATTGTAGCATGTCTGATGTATACTAGCATATCTGATATATTCAATAAGTGTACATACTACAATAAGCAACATGAAGAAGCCGACAACTGCATTCTTTTACCGCGGCGGGACACATATATGATCCTGACATGACCCTCACCAAAGTTATCAGACCAAAATCAGTTTCACACAAGCTTTACACTGCACTTACCTCCTTTGGAATCGATGAGTTAGTCACACCATTAACCGACTTGAAATCACACACAACAAACGCTACCAGATAAGAGCTCATTATGACGGACTCCTCATAGTCATCCTGCAGTAAGTCCCCCTTATATGGCTTACTCTCAAACTGCGGCATATTGGACAGCGTGATGTGTCGCTTCTCTCGAATCAGAGTCATCTTGAAGGTGGCTTTTAGACTGGGTTCGTCGAAGCAGGGGAATGCCCTTCTAGCATCTGTCGGTTCCATTTGTGTCGTGGCTAGAACCCTGGGTAAAATGTTACGACAAATAATTTGGTGAATAGTAAGGTTTCTGTCGACATGACTTATGTCGACATTTATGTCAACATGAAGCATATCTCGCCACATGTGTCAACATGAAATCTCATTTGTCGACATGTTGACAAAACTGGGCAAGTAAAATTCCATAAAAAATGGATATATTTATGGCTGTTTATAATTAGCAGTTGAGCTTTTTAAAGTGTTGCATATTAATACTTATTTATAGTTGCTCGTCAATTTCACCGGTTTTAAAGGTTATTACGATGGCTCACAACAAAAAAGTTACAAAATATCAATCTTACATCATCCATATTGTCGTACGTAAGCAAAAAAACTAGCATGACTATATTATAGGTAAACCTACATCTAAAACGAGTCATTATTAAAAGCTTTGTGAAAAATTCAGTTTTTTCTTGCAAAACTAAACTCTTTGATGTCAACATATATACACTCCTGGTCAAAAGTGTTTGCGCACCCTTAAATACGGGCAAAAACGTAATTATTATATCAAACGATCAAGACTGTGAAAAAATTCATGTTTTTTATAGGTGCCTAATGTATCCAATAAGAAATTTATGTTTCCTCTGATATTCGATCTTCCATAACCATTAAAATGGCTTATTTCCTGGACCATATATAAATACACCACAACCACATTTTGATATGTTCCTATGTTGTTTATTAATAGTCAATGCTCATTATCACCGTGTAGCCGTAAAGAACATTTTCAGGTAAAAAGTTTTCAAACAAATGTGCAGTTATGTATTTAAACTCCATTTATTATGTGCAGAAGATAGTACAATATGTTTAGCACGCCATATTTTCAAATGCAATTCTTGTTGAGTGTTTTTAGATATATATATGGCCATACGTTTTGAGGTGACTTGAAATCACACACAACAAACGCTACCAGATAAGAGCTCATTATGACGGACTCCTCATAGTCATCCTGCAGTAAGTCCCCCTTATATGGCTTACTCTCAAACTGCGGCATATTGGACAGCGTGATGTGTCGCTTCTCTCTAATCAGAGTCATCTTGAAGGTGGCTTTTAGACTGGGTTCATCGAAGCAGGGGAATGCTCTTCTTGCATCTGTCGGTTCCATTTGTGTCGTGGCTAGAACCCTGGGTAAAATGTTACGACAAATAATTTGGTGAATAGTAAGGTTTCTGTCGACATGACTTATGTCGACATTAATTATGTCAACATGAAGCATATCTCGCCACATGTGTCAACATGAAATCTCATTTGTTGACATGTTGACAAAACTGGGCAAGTAAAATTCCATAAAAAACTGATATATTTATGGCTGTTTATAATTAGCAGTTGAGCTTTTTAAAGTGTTGCATATTAATACTTATTTATAATTGCTCGTCAATTACACCGGTTTTAAAGGTTATTACGATGGTTCACAACAAAAAAGTTACAAAATATCAATCTTACATCATCCATATTGTCGTAAGTAAGCAAAATAAAAAACAAGCATGACTATATTATAGGTAAACCTACATCTAAAACGGGTCATTATTAAAAGCTTTGTGAAAAATTCCGTTTTTTCTTGCAAAACTAAACTCTTTGATATCAACTTTGATGTCAACACATATACACTCCTGGTCAAAAGTGTTTGCGCACCCTTAAATACGGGCAAAAACGTAATTATTACATCAAACGATCAAGACTGTGAAAAAATTCATGTTTTTTATAGGTGCCTATTTTAAATGTATCCAATAAGAAATTTATGTTTCCTCTGATATTCGATCTTCCATAACCATTAAAATGGCTGATTTCCTGGACCATATATAAATACACCACAACCACATTTTGATATGTTCCTATGTTGTTTATTAGTCAATGCTCATTATCACCGTGTAGCCATAAAGAACATTTTCAGGTAAAAAGTTTTCAAACAAATGTGCAGTTATGTATTTAAACTCCATTTATTATGTGCAGAAGATAGTACAATATGTTTAGCACGCCATATTTTCAAATGCGATTAATGCAATTCTTGTTGAGTTTTTTTAGATATATACATGTAAAATATAAATCCAAAAAAATATGGCGCAAATGATGAACGGTTCTCGAGATATGGCTGGTTTAAGGTTTGGTGCGCAAACACTTTTGACCGGGAGTGTATGTCTACCTCAATCGACAACAAATTATTGTAACATGTTCACATGAAAAAAACAGTCTCAACAGAAACCTTAGTGAATAGTATGAAATAGAATCATATACGGTAATCTAACCCTAACCCCACTGAATCTCACAATATCCCATTCCACAAAGTTAAGAAATTCGCCTTTAGAAGTCCAAATACGTCATAGACCCGAGTTAGCTATGGTCACGAAATCGCTGCCATGGCAGCGCCTACTCAGTGGCTTGACATAGTGATAATCGGACCGGGAAGCGGGGGGTCCCAGGTTCGAATCCAGGGGGGAAACCCATGATTTTTGACTTGCAAATTTCCGAGGAGATAGTTTTTAAACGAAGAAGTGGTCAAAAGTGTTAGGGTTAATATTTTATATCCAAATTATATCAACATCCACCCACATTTTAATATACATTCTGATCAACATTTGATGACCAGTGAGTTGTTCTGTCAGAGCCCGGGGGTGGGGGGTGGGGGGTGGTACTCAAATTTGGTTTTGGTAGGGGTGTGCCACTGGGAAATTTGAAGTACCACCCATGTATACCAATTTTCAAGAAAAAAGGAACCCATCCATATACCAAATGCCCAAATTTTTAGTCTAAATTTACACAAAAATTTTAATTTTCTGCTAAAATTTACGCTAATATTGCATGAATTTAGGCTGATTTTTGTTTGAAATTTAGGGGAAAAATCCAAAATTTGCGCCATTTAGGTGCAAATTTTAAAAACAATCCCATCAAAATACCACATTTTGCAAAGAAAAAGGACCCATTGGCATACCAGACAGCCTGAATTTGCTACCCAAGTTTACAGCACATCCCCGTAATCACTTCTGTATTAAGTACCCCTCTTGGGTATCAGAGCAATTGGTACCAGGTATTAAGGGTGACGTCTTTAAAATCCATTGCACTTCCCTGTTAGATGAAAATCGTTGTGCCCACAATGTGAAGTACATTCCCAATTCATCATAATTTTGAATGGTCTGTAGGGTTACAGCCAGTCAAGCTCAGTCACAGGAAAGGGTTCAAAATATATTCTGAATTTCACCAAATTTATTCCTTGATTGTCTTCTTCTTTGGTGATTTTTCCTGATACTCTTCCTTTTATTCAAATGCATCGGGATCTGGCTCTCCTGACACCAGTATGGTCTTGGGACATTCACTTGTTTGTACCCCTCTCCTAACACCAATATATATCCATGGAGCATTGACATGGGCTAAATTAAATGCATCCCTCTCCTAACACCAATATATATCCATGGGGCTTGACATGGGCTAAATGCATCTCCTGACACCAATATATCCATGGGGTATTGACATGGGCTAAATGCATCCCTCTCCTGACACCAGTATAGCCATAGGGTATCGACAGGGGCTAAATGCATCCCTCTCCTGACACCAATATATCCATGAGGCATTGACATGGGCTAAATGCATCCCTCTCCTGACACCAATATACCCATTGGGTATTGGCATGGGCTAAATGCATCCCTCTCCTGACACCAATATAGCCATAGGGTATTGACAGGGGCTAAATGCATCCCTCTCCTGACACCAATATATCCATGGGGCATTGACATGGGCTAAATGTATCCCTCTCCTGACACCAATATATCCATGGGGTATTGACAGGGGCTAAATGCATCCCTCTCCTGACACCAATATATCCGTGGGGCATTGACATGGGCTAAATGTATCCTTCTCCTGACACCAATATATCCATGGGGTATTGACATGGGCTAAATGCATCCCTCTCCTGACACCAATAGGGTATTGACAGGGGCTAAATGCATCCCTCTCCTGACACCAATATATCCATGGGGCATTGACATGGGCTAAATGTATCCCTCTCCTGACACCAATATATCCATGGGGCATTGGGCTAAATGCATCCCTCTCCTGACACCAATATACCCATGGGGTATTGGCATGGGCTTAATGCATCCCTCTCCTGACACCAATATACCCATGGGGTATTGACATGGGCTAAATGCATCCCTCTCCTGACACCAATATATATCCATGGGGCATTGACATGGGCTAAATGCATCCCTCTCCTGACACCAATATCCATGGGGTATTGACATGGGCTAAATGCATTCCTCTCCTGACACCAATATATATCCATGGGGCATTGACATGGGCTAAATGCATTCCTCTCCTGACACCAATATATCCATGGGGCATTGACATGGGCTAAATGCACCCAGGGTCTCCTGACACCAATATATCCATGGGGCATTGACATGGGCTAAATGCATCCCTCTCCTGACACCAATATATCCATGGTGTATTGACATGGGCTAAATGCACCCCTCTCCTGACACCAATATAGCCATGGAACATCGACATGGGCCAATGTTATCCCTAGCACCAATATAGCCAGGGTGTTGGTTTCAATTTTAAATTTAGGGGCGGGGGGAGTTGCAGCCTGTCTAGACATATACAAAAACAGCCTAGAGGACTTAAAGGGGCAATTCATGATCCACTTTTCACTCTCAAGGTCACCTCTATCAAATTAGAGTTTTTTAGCTTATAAGAATCCTCAAGTGGTAGGCCTATATGTTACGATCCCCAAACCATTCTTTCATATGTGCTTGCATTTTTGAGAAAAGTGAGAAAATGTGTTATTTTCTAATTATTGTCGGGCCCCGACAGTAATTACAACACAGTAGTCTATGGGGATTTTCAAAATGCTGAAAAGCTTGTAACTTGGAAACGAACGGTCGGAATCAAGTGAAATTTTCAGTATATATTTATGTTGTACTCTTCTTTTTATTTAGCTAGAAAAGAGACCACATCAAAATCATGAATTGCACCTTTAATAATAATATTCAATTGAAATCATTTAGGCCCTATTAGCGTAAATTTTTATCTGAGAAAGTCAAGCTATGAGGGCCATGGATGTATCATTCCTCAAGTGCAAAGGTTGCATTATACATGATCACCATCAATTAGTATGTGTACTATATTTAGCGAAAGTCACAGACTGGCCAAATGTATCCTGGCATGAGAATCAAAATGAGGGCCGGGATAAATGATAAATCTGGGTGTCTGCTGATGATGCATCACTTCTTTTAATGAGTGAATATTGTTCAAACACACACATGCATGCTTACTATTTGCATGCAGGTTGGTGTATCCTACAAGGCGACAAAAAAAGTGCTGTTTTACGGGCCTGACCGACCCTAAATTGAGATTTTGAAGATTTTTTTTAGTTAAAAAATTCAAAATCATGTAAAATCAGCCATTTTGTTTGGCCAAAATTTGTCATTTTTGGTTAAATTTCTTTGTAAAAATTTTCAGATTTTTTCCCAATGTTGGGAGATTTTAGGGTTATTCTGGGCAAAAACTTTCTTTTTTTTCGCCCGCCCGTAAAACAGTTTTGTTTTGTTTTTTTCATCGCCTTAAGCTTATTTGCATAAATTATTATTTGTGCAGTTTGCAACATAATCTTGGTGCTCGGAGTTGGTTCCTGTTCTGGTTGTATAGTCGACAATGTGCTTTACAGCAAAAATCAGTCAATTTGTTATGATTTTGTGATTAATAAGTGACATCAAAATACCTGGTCAAAGAAAAATGATTTACTAGTATAAATATTTAAGAAATATTTAAAATTATAATTTAAATTCATGGTCTTACCTGTCTTCATTGCCGACTTTGTATGTGCTGCGGTAAAATCCTTTCAAACCTTCACCTAAAGTATAATCAAAATCCAAACTAAGCACCCAAAGGTTTTGATGTGGAATATCTTTTTCAAGTTTTAGATACACCAATTCAGTTGTATTAGTTACTTCCATACTTAAGACATTTATTGGGGAAAGATTTAAGTGTTTATCCCTTGGGGTAATTTGAGATGGTTTTGATACTTTCATATTCGCGGCATGAAACACTATGAAATCCCTTGATTCTGTACTATCTGAGTTAACTTTAAAAACAATGTCAACATGACCAGTTACTTTAAATGTTGTAAGATTTGGGTGTAAAAATATTGTATAATTCCACGGTATAATGTTATCAGGTAACCTGACATGTTTCCAAGGCCCTGGTATAACAGTAGGTACAGTACTAGGGGCTGTGGATGCACTTGTACCAGGCTTGGTACACCTTGGTCTTGCAAAACTTGCCACAAGTGCTATCATTAGCATTGATCCCATAATAAGCAACAGTAAACATACTGCACTGGCTTTTGAGCAGCCGACGCTTTTGTGTAACATTGCACCGCGGATTCTCCGGGCTCCACGGCCAGTAGAAAGCCCCCCTGCCATCTCGACTGATGGCTCCACGTTAACTGCATGAAGATTATTTCCTCCGTCGGCTTCTGGATTAACATTTTCAACCGATTCACGTCCCTCGTCGACGAAATTGTGATACTTCATGTCAGCCATTTCGTCGTTGTTGATTCCTGTGTAATTGACTTTCCCATTGCCACTTTCACCTCCCCCTCGTTCGGTCATGTCGAACCTTTTTGTACACGGTGAAAAATAACTGGTTTGCGTAGTGCACTTGCACAGAGCTGAGAACAAAATGACACTTTTCCATTGCACCGACGAACTATAAGATTTTTTTTTACTATGAAAAGTCTCACCTCAGTATTTATGTTCTATTGTGTGGCGAGAATTTCAGCGATTTTCCCAAGCTAATTCAGCCTTTGGCTGCACAGGTCGTGTGTCCCATAATAAGCAACAGTAAACATACTGCACTGGCTTTTGAGCAGCCGACGCTTTTACACATTACAGGTCAAAGGTTACAGGTCAAAGGTTGCGGGCATTTAATTTTGACAGCGGTAGGGGAAAACGGGGTACGCAGTCCAACAACTTGAACAATTTTTAACGTCACGGTGTCACTCTGGTTTCAATCAATGGCAATCAATCAATCAATGATACAAGTACTTGCATAACATACATACCCCATGAAGGAGTCTATTCGTACAGGGGACCCACGGCTAAGTTACGTGTCTGTCCGACCACTGGAGCAAGTATAGTACAGTAAAGTTTCTTGCCCAAGGAAACAAGGACACGTTGAACCGCCCGGCCCGGGGCTCGAACCCACAATCTCTGTATTACGAGACCCGTGCTCTAACC
>JXSR01S019831.1:19097-36861 GCA_000969725.1 Ophiothrix spiculata | reverse complement strand
GATGAACTAAACGGTCAATTCTTATTGAATTGGCTCAATGAATTTCTTGATGGTATTGAAGGAAATTAGTACCAATTTTGATCTGTTAGTAGCACGGTCCTTTATTTCAGACGTATGATAGCACCTAGTATTTTAAGAGGAGCATTTTCCAGCAATTTTTAAGCAATTTTGAACCCTAAATATCATTGACTCATTTCTGATGATGGCTAATATGTAATATTAAACTAAGTTTATTTTTCTAACTGAAAATGAAATGGGGAAAGCAAATTTGGGCTGTTCTAACATAAAATAGATTTCAATGTGAATAAAGACCCATGGAAAAATAATGACACTGCCCTCTTCAGTGAGATTTTTGTCTGTGAATTTTAATCTGGCTTGCTAGGGGATAGATGGGTTGTTTGTCAGCTGTTAGTTCTTGGTGTATGAAATCAGGATGTTATGCTATACTTCTTGGAAACCAGAGCCAATTGCTATCTTTTTGAAATTGTTTCTTTTAAACGGATTGGCTTAGATTCTTCCGGCTAGTTTTTTACCTGCATATTTTTTTACATGAATCGATAGAACATGTTTATAGTAATATAACCTACCAAATAGTTTTCCGTAATTTTGTGAAACATTGGAAAAAATTAGAATTCCTTACCAAATTTAATCTCACAGAATGTTATATTGCAAATTAATTGTCTCTCAATAATGCCATTTTTGTGTAGATTTGTTTACTTTTTTTTTTATTTCAGTACATTTTTAAGCTTTATATAAAGCATTATCATAAGTTTTTAATTCTAAGTGGAAACTAGGCTAGTCCATTTAATATTATTGGTAGGGGATTGGGTCCAAATTAGAAGAATTATGATTGTGGCATGTATATACCAAAGTTCATCAATAGTCTAGAAACATTAAAAAAAGGACAAACCTGCACATTCTTTGAAATTTTGAACAAATTCTGTGCAGGACACCGTAGCCGTTAGAACCACCTTAAATCACCTGGTCTTATGTTTGGTGCAATTCTCTCAGTAACCCAGATGGATAAATCTTGCCACTGCACTGGGAAGAGGGGGGCAGGTGGTGTTTTCGTGCTTGGGTTCTCCCACTACTCTCACCTTTGCTCTGCTTGGTGGGCTGGACAAGTTGCTTGCTGCCTCTTCCTCCTCTCTCTCCTGTGCTGGGTGGGGTAGACTGGGGTGGAGAGAGCTCCCGTTTTCCCCTTGCTGCCTTGCCCTCTTCCTAGCCAGTGCCTAGATTGTTACCTTGATGGGGTGGTGCAGTGATCCAAAGATGCAATCATTTTGTTTGTTTTATATTTTTAACTTGTATTTCTAATAATGTATTATCTAGTTTTATTGTGTACTTTGTATTTTCTGAGTGTTTTATGTACGGCCACGGCCACCTGGGCTCCCTGGAAGAACAGTGCTAGTGCATTGAAGGGATAACCCAGGATAAAGAAGAAATAAATAAATAAATAAATAAATGAATAAACCTATGTAGCCTACATGAATTTGGAATCTTTTAAAACAGAACAATTAAACAAGGACAACAATAACAAAACCAACAAACACACAAAAGAAACAAACAAAACTAAAAAAATTAAGGGAAACAATTATGTATAAATTTACAATAAACCAGACATCAGACAAATTTTGAATCATCTCGTGTCTCAATGCCCAAGAAGTAACCTGATAGTTTGATAAAAATACAATTAGTACTCTTCTGTCATACTGGAATTCCATGCTTTAATAACAATTTTTACTCCGAAACGTTGCAATTTGACGTTAATGAGTTTAAATATAGGTGGGCACTTTAACACAATGGCAACTTCTTTTGTCTGTCACGTAATATCGTAACTGACTGGTACGCTTGTAATATGAAGGACGATTTACCCGGGGAGGGGGGGGGATGTCTTGGCAGACATCATGCTCCCATCTGAATGACCTCTCTTTTCCACTTGCCTATCACCTACTTTTTCTACTAAGCTGTCACCCAAAGACTCCCTATTTTTGGTAAGTCTCAACTGATCACCCCTTTTTAAACAGTAATCTCACCCATCGGGCCTGATTTTTGGACAGGGAAATACTTAAATTTGACGATTAGAACTTCTACTGCACTCACCGGAATAATTTTTACCAGATAATTTCAAGACCAAACTGGTCCCTTCATCAGTGGGTGGATGTTGTGAGGTGCTGAGATCCAGTGTTTAGGGAAATACTTGTTGATCCCTTTAAAGCACATTTTATGGTCATCACTTGCATTTTGAAGATTAATGTTGTCAATTTAAGGATTCATTTAATCCTAAAACTGATACCAATAGACCCCATTTTATGATCATCTAGAACGAATAACCCTCCTTTATCATCCTGTACCATCCTGTACCAGGGCTAGAATTTCGGCGCGAGTCCGATAATCCACTCTCGCAAAGACTTGCGCAAAACATGTCCACGTGAATCCTTGTAGGCTCTCTTAAATCCCAAAAGCTCCCACACAAAGTGAATGGAGGAGAATCAAAAGACTCGCGCAAACTCCATCCATGAGAATCCAAATGGACTCTCGTACCTCTGAACGAAATTCTACCCCTGTGTACATCAAATGACCCCCTATTTTGCCAAGGTTGTATCACCACTTGACCCCTTTGTTTGGAAATCTGGTTGTAGCAGGTACGTCACTTTCATATATGAGTACCCCTTCCCTCCATCCCAGGGATGATTTTGTGCTTGAACTGTTGTGATATTTCTTATGCGATTCAATTTTGAAATTTCCTATTGAGCAAAAATCTTAAATGGAAGGAGGGAGGGATTTACTAATAGGGTATGATAGTGTTGATTTTACGCTATGAAAATAACAATTAGATGGAAAGAAAAGGAATCGTGAGCCTTTTGTACTTATTAAGGTTATGGAAAGCGTTAATGGGGGGTCTTCGGAGGTTGGGGCAACTGGTTTAGTGTGAGGCTGCCTAGTGATTACCATTTATCATGGAAGGTATTTTTTTAACTTGAAACTTTATATATATAATATATCTTATGTATGGAAATTATTTGTTTTAAGAAAATTATAAATATAGGTATATCTGAAATAATGTGAACATATTTCATTTTGCAAGGGGTAAATTAAACTAGTGGCGTCGTCAAGATTTTCAAATAGGACAGATGTTCGTAACTGGGGGCAAACAAAAATGGTCAAATGGAAAAATTATGGAATTTTTTGCCATGCAAATTTGGCAAATTATGCTAAAAGATTATCATAAAATCTTGAAGTTTTGCAATAAAATGTGCTAATTTCAACTTAAATTGACAAATTCTTGAAAATTTAGTAGTAGGGGGGTTGGCAATGGGGGTGATGCCTACCTTCCTTGGCGCTGCCACATCATAAAACTTCATAACCTTAATTTGGATAAATGATGGAGCCTAAACATTGACCTCACATAAGAGTGACCCCCTGATGGTAGAAGTGATGGTTAATGGCTTTTAAGTGCAGCAGAACTAGATTATATTGTTTTAGTAATATTGAACTGGATGCGATATTTTATGTGTTATTATTGAAGATTTAAAGTCAAAGAGAAGAAATGAGATTCCATCAATGGTATATATGACGAGAACAAGTTGAAGGTCACTGGAACAAAAGATGTATTTGAAATGTCAAGAAGTGCAGGGATTTTTCTTTCCATGATAATAAGAGTGAACAAATGTAGAAAAAAATGATGGTTAGCTTTGCATTTTTGACATTTGTTCGTTTTAAATATTCGAAAATTACTGAAAGGAAATGCTAAATTGCAGGGCCTTCCACCATGGGAAATCTGGCCAAGTTTTCACAAGTTTCCTTACCATGTGAAATCTGGCCAAGCTTTCACAAGTTTCCTTACCATGTGAAATCTGGCCAAGCTTTCACGAGTTTCCTAACCATGTGAAATCTGGCCAAGCATTCATGAGTTTACTAACCATGTGAAATCTGGCCAAGCATTCATGAGTTTACTAACCATGTGAAATCTGGCCAAGCTTTCACAAGTTTCCTTACCATGTGAAATCTGGCCAAGCTTTCACGAGTTTCCTAACCATGTGAAATCTGGCCAAGCATTCATGAGTTTACTAACCATGTGAAATCTGGCCAAGCATTCATGAGTTTACTAACCATGTGAAATCTGGCCAAGCATTCATGAGTTTACTTACCATGTGAAATCTGGCCAAGCTTTCATGAGTTTACTAACCATGTGAAATCTGGCCAAGCTTTCATGAGTTTCCTAACCATGTGAAATCTGGCCAAGCTTTCATAAGTTTACTAACCATGTGAAATCTGGCCAAGCTTTCATGGGTTTACTAACCATGTGAAATATGGCCAAGCTTTCATGAGTTTACTAACCATGTGAAATCTGGCCAAGCGTTCATGGGTTTACTAACCATGTGAAATCTGGCAAAGCTTTCATAAGTTTACTAACCATGTGAAATATGGCCAAGCTTTCATGGGTTTCATAGCCGTTTGGAATCTGGCTAAGCTTTCACAAGTTTCATAAGCATGTGAAATCTGGCCAAGCTTTCACAAGTTTCCTAACCATGTGAAATCTGGCTTATATAATTAGCTTACACGAATTTCATAACATGTGAAATCTGGCTAATAATTTTTAATTGAACTAGTATACCGTATTGTTTCTATTAATCGCCCATTCTCTATTAAACGCCCACCCCAAAAAATTTCAAAGAGAAGCGTTAAAAAACATTCAATTTTGTAGCATTTTCGTGTATCATTAGGCTTTAACCAACAATCGCTAGTAACAGGAAACTGTACCAATGAGGTCGCTATCATGGAAATGATTGTCAGTACTTCTGGGTTATCGAGGCCATATAACAGTAAGTTACTGTAATTGTTACGCTTACTTAGCGATTTTGTGCAAATTTTGATGTTGAAAATTGGTCTCTAATAATCGCCCACCCTTCAAGAAATGTCGCTGCGCATGGGCGTTTATTAGGGACAATATGGTAGATCATAATTGTCTTCTGTAGATAGTACATGGTACTTCAATATTTATAGTCACCCATCATAATTGCAACTGACCTTCAACCGAACAAAACACACATAATTAGACTCATCGGAGAAAAATGAGAAAATTTACAGATATGGTATTTTTTACAATCATTTTATTACAAAATCACATATATGCACCAATCAACAAATTTCTTCCGCAAGAGTGAACAAATGCGGAGAAAATGACAGTTAGCATCGTATTTTTGACATTCGTTCAATAATGTCAGAGAGAAAAGTACAAAAAGGGACAAGTGTCTTGGAAAGGGGAACCTCCATTGGTTTAGATCTAGGCTTTTCTCTTAAAATGTCTTTTGCAAGAGTGATAAGCTTTAATGGGAATTGTTTTAATGGGAGTTATTCACATGCTACGAAGAAGTAATTAGAAGGCTTATAATTAAAACATGTTGGTCAACTTAGTTTTCCTTTGATAATGTCTTGCAATGTTTATCTTTAACTTTTAACTAAAAGTACTAAAGGTCTTTCTAGACTGCTTGCGCCATTAAATGTCTTGGAAATGTGACACCTCGTAATCTAAATTAACATGATGAGATTGTAGGAATGGGCAAGGGCAGTGCTGCCCAACAAAGTAAAAATGCAGTATGTGCATTGCAGATACATTACATGTTACTTCCTTTTCCCTTGAAGAAATCCTGCACAAAAAAAAAGCAGACAATCAATCCTAATGCATAACTAAAGGCAGTATCTACTATATCAAACATGCGTACATACAACCTTTTAGCATGGAGTGGATTGAAGTGAAATTGTATGTTAAATAGAACTATATGCATATGCTTTATAAATGCACATACTGCGTTTTTACTTTGTAGGGCAGGGTGCAGTTGTATGCCTAATCACGGTGCCAAAATAGATTTTGACTTTCAAATTCGGCCCTAACAAAATCTGGTTTGGACCCAAGCACAGGGAATAAAAAAAAGATGACCCCATATTTTCAAAAGGAGATTTGTACCTGGATGATTTTGTGTAAGAGAAAGAGAGCACTTGGACAGTAATAAAAGCAAAACAAATATGCAGGTTTCAAGAAATTACTATTACACCCTGATCACAGAAGCTGCAACGCCGGTATGACATCGGTATGACACCGGTGAATGATTGCAATGCCCGATCGGACACCGGTGGTCATGTGACTATAACTGAAGACATTGTATACAAACCATAAGGTTTTAACTTTTTAATAAAAAATATCTGAGCACACAAATTCAGAGGTAACCAAAGTAACCATGCAGTCATGCTTATTTGTGCAATAAACCTTTGGTGACATATATGTTTACTGTGGGGCGGCTGGTGGCACTTTGCTACTTCTGTCTCTGTGTTTCTCCGGCGATGTGTGGGGCGCTTCATTCGATGGGTTTTTTTGGCGCATTTATGGTGGGTTCATGGTGGCATTTGGCATGCTGGTGTCGGTATTTGTTAAACTGACACTGGTGTGTCAGATGTCTTTTATTGAATCTACCTGGGTGTGCTGTGGCCCTTGCCGTGTGGGGTGTGGCATGCTTGCGGGAGGAGTGCTGAGATGGTTCCCTTTGGATGTTAGTAGGGTGTTGCCAGTTGCTTTACAGATTTTGCATATTGTCCTTTTAGGCCTTTTTTTATATATTCCAGGTTTTTAACCATATGTGCAATTTGTGTCTTTCTAATTGTTATATATTTTTATGCCCCTTTTTATTCAATTCAAAGTGCGTTTTATCTAAAATTTATTTTTTATTCATCTGTAATTTGGACAAGGTGAATTTTGATGTATGTTCAATTTAATTTGCAATTTTTATTTTAGACTTTTAGGGCCCCAATGGAAATAAGCTTCTGCGAGGCTTTTTGGGTTACCCGAGGAATGGTCGACTCGTGTGCTGTATTATTTTCTATAAGATGTTTGTAATTGTAATGTAGCATTTTTCAGTTAATTCTGTATAATGTATGTTTTATATATGTGCCATGTTATATTCCTGAATCAAATCAAATCAAATCAAATAACTCGGAATTGTATTCTTGCGGCATGCTTCTGGCATCTCTACGGCTCACAGACACCGGTTGGACACCAGTCGGACACCGGCCGGTGTCTGATCGGCGTCTGCTGAATTGATGCCGTAAACACATCTTAACTTTGCCGCAAGGTTATGTGACCAGGGTATCCCCACCATAAAATAAATGGCGACAAAGTGTGTTCAATAAGTGACAGGGCAAAACATCACAAAATTGATGAGTTAATTTAGACAGTTTAATTGGATTTGTATAGTGGACAGTGAATTGTCTCATTCTATTCCAAGAGTTCAGCCTTTTTTGTATTTTAATTGTACAATTTAACATTGACATTAGGAGAGGGTGAAAATATTTCTATTCTGAAATATTGCGTAGGAAGTACTGTAAACGGGGTTATTTTCACGGGGGTTTAATTTTCGCAAATTTCGTGATTCAACATCTAACCGCGAATAAAACAACTCGCGAATACATTCATTTTATGTGTAGGTCTGTGTAATAAAACTTTAAAACATTAATTTAATATGTGCGGAAATGTCGTGATGTCGTGATTGTCTGGTTTAGCGAACAATTCTGCTCGCGAAAATATTCCCGTTTACAGTAATTCATGTTGGGAAGTTCACAACATCTTCTCCTGATGATTTGATACAAGTTCTTGCAGGTTTTTTTGTTCATTTCATTGGGCTAAAACTCACACACTTTTGGTTCCCATTATTAAGGTGGTTTCAAAGTAGATGTCACATTGGAGTTTGCATCTGCGGCAGAAGACCAAGCATTTGCAATTTTGAGTTGTCGTAATGTAACAAGACACATTTGCAAATTACTGCAAATGGTCTGTCGCAAGGAAAGTTAAATTTAATCCAACTTAGAACGACCTGTCATTGAGACCATGACGACAAGGTAATCAATATATTGGCTTGTTGTCCTCGCCGGTGTGACAAGGTTGAATTTGCGCGCTTAAATTTTTTGATGTCATGCTGGTCATACGACCACCATGACAGACCATCTGAAACCAGCTTTGTGTGATTTATGGTTGCCTTAATTTGGACAGTTTGTTATATATTTAGGCTGTTAGTGTAGCGACATTAATAATGCTTTTAAGTCACATTTAGAAAGAGTAGTCGACTGATCTACGATTGAGCTGGAGCTACAACAGACATAACCCACACAAGTGTTACAAGTTCTCAGGGAGCTCGTTTGGTTTAGTGGAATAGTGCAGGACTCCAAATCATGATGTCGCAAGTTCGAGCCCTGCTACGGCCAACGGGTAATGTCCTTGGGCAAGACATTTAATATTGATTGCTTTGTCGACCAAGCGCATTGGGTAGCTGATAGGGGAATATTACAATCTAAATTCCGATAGGTCGGCGTCTTAAGATTGCGATCTAGTTGAGATGAAATGATTGTGACGATTTCCTAATAACAGCGTAATAATGTCGAGCGCTATGATACTATGGTGAATAGCGCGCAAATAAATGCTGGATATTATATATATTATATTATACCTCAAAGATAACACTCATATGGGTTTTGCTCTCTGTGGTGTGGCAGCTTGGCCAGAGTTTGGCCACTACTTTTCCTATTACTTACTCATTAGTCCAAGGCTATATATTTAAAACCAAAATCCTTATAGCAACTTAGCAGAAGTGCTCCAACTTCAGTGCTATGCAACTATAAAAGTGAATCTTGGTGATATGCTGACGAAAGACTCATTTTGCACAATGCCATCACATTTGTCAGAGTATTGATATTTGTATCCCCGTGATTGATGGGTTGAAGGTAAAAATACCAATTGGTACTATTACAATCGGTGATAGTTTGTTTTATTTAATTAAACACAGTGTACACTTGACAGTTTGTTATTTGTTTTATTGAAACAATAAAGTTCATTTAAATTAAAGCAGTGTTAAGATTGGATTCAAAATTTAGCTTAGGGTGGTTTTAGATAACGTGAGAAAGGTAATGCGTATACTTTTTTGTTGTCCTAGGGGCAACATTTTTCCATAGTCAACATTTGCTATGATTCTGTTTACAGACTATGATAATAATTTGAATTATGTGCATACAGCTAACTCTAACCTGCTGTTCTAAACATATCTCCTGGAGTCGAACCCGGGACATCCCACTCCTATGTTCAACAATACCAAGTTGTTCTGCAGGTGCTGCATATATGTATGATTTATTTGGACTTAAATAAGTATACTCTACTGATTTTCTCTTGTAACTGTAGAAATTGAAAATCATAAAAACGTGGAACTTAAAGTAGTATAAAGATTGCATTCAAAATTTGGCTTATAGTGGTTTTAAATGTGGTGGAAAGGTAATATTCATACTTTTTTATCCTTAACGTATGGTCTATTTAATATACGCCCAAAATAGTTCTAATTGTATGTGCTTGTATCATACAAATGAAAAATCATGTAAATATAGATAGTTATCAATCACCCTATAATTTATGTGACAATTGGCACAGAGAGAGAGGTGTTAGTGGCATGATTTCAAAAACCAAACTGTTTGCATATTCCAAAAAACTGCACAAATTTGCTGCTTACTTTAGAGTATGGTGTGTTTGCTTTGGATTCCTCCATCTGCCATTTTGTCAGTTCAGAGGTCTGTGTCTGTTTCTGAGCTTAGAGTTTCATCCATTTATCTGTGGAAAACACTGAGAGACAATAGGGGTAGTTCCACCAATGTTTAAGAGGCTTTGCCTCTCCTCCAACTTGTCCCTCATCCGAATAAATGAAGTCTATAAACATCCCATATTTCATACATACCCAAGCATTTGTAGCCCTTTATGCTAACACCTTTAGTGTACTTATTTATTTTTCCTTATAGTTTGTATTATTTCTCTACTCTTTACTACTCCTTATCCCATAAGAAGTTACACCACCTCTAGTCATGTGAGTTATGTAGGGTTGGTGCTAGTCCCTTTAAATTGTAAAAATTGTGCTCTATAGCACATTGAGTTACACCCCAGACGAGAACTCATCTCCCCTCTTTGCCACTCCTTTAACTTTGCCTTCTTGTGATTTTCCCTTCTGACCTTCTGACCTGTAAGAATTATATGTCTCTTGTTGAGACAAACTTTCCATCCCCCAGCCAGCATTTATCTGATTCAGGTTTAATACTAACCGTTCATTTTAATTGTGTACCTCTTTACCTCCCCCATATCTTTGGTACCCTTCCCCTTTGCTTAAGTCTAAACTTTCAGACTTTTGTGTTCTTTTAGTTTTGTCTACCCTATCCTATAAGTGTTAAATGGCTTGGTTTGGCTATATTTTTACGTCATCATTTGTCTGTGCAGGCTTCAATATTGTACATCTGTTTTCCCTTATTCTAATGCATAATTCAGTTGATTAGAGCTTCTAGTGTGGATGCCACCCTTCACAATTTTCGCTGGTTTTCCCTACCCTTTCAATACTTATACAACTTGGTTAGACTATACCCCTTCTCCCTGACATCAATCAATCAATCAATGATACAAGTACTTGCATAACATGCGTACCCCATGAAGGAGTCTATTCGTACCGGGGACCCACGGCTTAACGTGATTGTCTGACCACGGAGCAAGTAGAGTAAAAATTCTTGCTCAAGGAAACAAGGAGACGAAAACCGCCCGGCCCGGGGCTCGAACCCACAACCTCTGCATTACGAGACCCGTGATCTAACCGCTCAGCCACGCTCCCCTCTTGGGTCTAATATATAGGCCATCCGATGACCCCACAATCTCTTTACCCAGCAAGTGAGCGGTGGCGTGTACCCCATTCCCCCTGACATGGGTCTGATGTAGGCCATTCAGTGACCCTACTGGAAGATGTGCAGTAAAAGATCAAACATACAAACTTGATGTATGTGATGTACGTGATGAAGGCCATCCAGTGAGTCTTTTGTGGAAATCTCTTTACCCAACGAGTGAGCGATAGTGTGTACCCCCTTCCCCCTGACATGGGTCTGATGTAGGCCAACCATTGACCTCACTGGAAGATGTGCAGTAAAAGATCAAACATATGAACTTGATGTACGTGAGTGTGAGTGGAAATCTCTTTTCCCAGCGAGTGAGCGGTGGCGTGTACCCCCTTCCCCCTGACATGGGTCTGATGTAGGCCATTCAGTGACCCTACTGGAAGATGTGCAGTAAAAGATCAAACATATAAACTTGATGTACGTGAGTGTGAGTGGAAATCTCTTTACCCAGCGAGTGAGCGGTGGCTTGTACCCCCTTCCCCCTGACATAAGTCTGATGTAGGCCATCCAGTAACCTCACTGGAAGATGTGCAGTAAAAGATCAAACATATAAATTTGATGTACGTGAGTGTGAGTGGAACTCTTTACCCAGCGAGTGAGCGGTGGCTTGTACCCCCCTCCCCCTGACATGGGTCTGATGTAGGACATCTAGTGACCTCACTGGAAGATGTGCAGTAAAAGATCAAACATATAAACTTGATGTACATGAGTGTGAGTGGAAATCTCTTTACCCAGCCAGTGAGCGGTGGCGTGTACCCCCTTCCCCCTGACATGGGTCTGATGTAGGCCATCTAGTGACCTCACTGGAAGATGTGCAGTAAAAGATCAAACATATAAACTTGATGTACGTGAGTGTGAGTGGAAATCTCTTTACCCAGCCAGTGAGCGGTGGCGTGTCGATTACGCCAAATGTACACGGAGTGACAGATTATGCTATTATACGCGAAGAATTTGTACTAATAACTCAGCCCTGTTAGCCATGGTATAGACAACTAAAGTAGCATCAACCAAGGGCAGGGGCAGACTCTATATAAGTATATTATCAGCAATCACGGACAATTTAAGATTCTTTTGGCAATCATCTGGGCACTTTACTAACTGCTTTCTTAGTCAATTGTAGATTCTTTTTTCAATCTAGAGGATTTATTTGAAATAAGTCTTTTTGGCGGACTTATTATTTTAAATCTCCAAAAGGCTTTGTCATTTTAACAAGTCTTTTAGACTTAAAAATATGTTTCTGGAATTAAGAGAGATATATAATGTGCTTCTTTATACATGTTGCTTTCAAATAACATTTTCTTTCAAAATTTTCCAAGCCAAAGAGGAGACCATAAGGAGACCATAAGGAGCCAAATTTATATAAGATGCTTATCTTCCTTAGACAACTAACATACCGTAAGTTCTTTTCAATATCAACAGTATGATGCAGGGATACGTGTGTTTACAAGTCGCACATATTCAAAATCATCAGTTGGTAGCAAAATTTTCTAAAGTATAACACTTATAAATTACTATTATTTTCTTTGATCATGCCCATCAGATATCTTTGATAGTTCTTTTAGTGTTGCTCTTTCAGTCAATTATTGGTGAATTGTCTACATGTCTTTTATTTTCAAATAGTTTGAGACCTAAACTTCTTGAGCAAACTTATCGGTGTGGGTTTGGGATCATAAAAGGGTATCCCCCGGAGTCAGTAACTACATCGGCAACCTTTTTTGGTCCACTCTATTGATTGGATGGGTGGGGAACATATCAGAGGCTCCCCAGCCCCTGGGAGTCAGTAACTACATCAGCAACCTTCTTTGGTTCACTGTATTGATTGGGTGGGTGGGGATCATATCAGAGGTTCCCCAGCCCCTGGGAGTCAGTAACTACATCGGCAACCTTCTTTGGTTCACACTATTGATTGGGTAAACTTAGAAACCGTAGATCAATGCTGTCACACATTACTCTCTGTCATCTCACACGGCAACCAGCTACTAATAGATGGGGTTTCATTTAAAGCCTGTCATACAGACGGGTGATTATTGGCAGCTCGCGGCCCGTAGAGATATCACTGACATTCGCTAGCATGTTAGTGTGTTTAACAAAGACAACGCGACTGTTGATTAATTCCTGTTATTCCAACGTGACAGTTAACTGTGTCCTCCCTAGAGCTGTCGTTTTATAGCAAACGCAAAAATGGTCAAACAAAAACGGGCTCACTCTATGCTCTCTGGTGTGTAAGCTTAACTCGCAGGAATACACATTCACAAATAGTTAAACAAATAGATCACTTTTGAGGTCTCGGGAGTGTAAGCTTAATACACATGTGAAAATATTTAAACAAATCGACCATACTTTTTGCATCTCTTGAGTCGTAAGGGAACACATTTGCGGTTGTGTTTAAACAAGACCGTACCATAAGGACAAATGATGGTTTTTCACTCGACTTGGTTCTGTTGAAAGTTTAGGTTTAGTTCAAGAAGAGATTGAGTGATGGTAGTTAAATAAAGCTCTGCTTGTTTAGCTATCTCTGGAGTTCTGAAGGAACAAATTCCGATGACATTTTAGTCCAACTTTGCAAACTTTTGACAGCTTGAGTGCTCTCCATCTTTCTTCCTTGGGTTTCAAGTTTGTGACACTTCCACAAAAATACTTAGGCCAAAAATATAACAATATACGGAGTGAGTCAATAAAAATGCAAAAGTTAAAAGAGGCACCATATGTGATGACTCACCCCGAAAAGGGGGACTTTGTGACAGAACACTTTTTAAGATACTGGTGAAAATAGGTAGCAAAAAATAAAGAAAATAATAAGAATTTCCAGCAGATTTTATGTTGTAGTATTTGATCGCCTTGATCAATTTCAACAAATAAGGTGTCATTTTAAAGCTTAGCAAATGTTGTAACAGACGAAATGATAAAATCAAAATTGATATTTAAAGTCACCCCTTTCAGGGTGAGCCATCACATATAAAGAATGAAAAAAATCTTGAACAGCTAATGTTTATTTCCAAGTAGATTGTGGGTTACCTTTACAATTGTGAACAAATGGAGATGATTGATAAAGGAGTTCCAGAGTTATTGGTTTTTTCAATGAGAACTCATTTCTGTTCAACTGAAAGAATGTAGTGCCAAGAGACAAAGCTTTCAGGTGTATCAATGACATATGAGTGCAATAGAGTGTGGGAGCGAAGTTTTAGAGGACAAAGTTTCTCTCCTTCCCTGTCCCAGGACCTCCTTCCCCACCATCCAATGTTGCGACGAACACATGTGCACACCACATTCTTAAGAGATCATTGCTTTACAACATTGCACAGGAGAGTGGGGAGATAATGTGTTCGTCACAACATTGGATGATGGGGAGGGGGGTCCTGGTGTAGGTGTTGACGCAAGTTCACAACTAAACCCATTTTTTAAAGTGCAGGTAGCCCCATTTCCTGTCAGTACTTTCTGTAACCCTAACTTGGCCTCTACCCAACAAAATCCAACAAGAAAAGATTGAGAAATTATCAGAGATAGGGAATATACATGGGCACAAAAGTGCTACCGAGACAGGCTGTTCTTGGTGGCGTGCAATTGCTGGACATTGGATTGGGTGCGAGAGACGATCGGGGGTTCAATTCCAAGGGGAAACCTTATATGTTTGTATGTCATACTTCAGACAGTCATACTTTAGACAGTTTTAGCGCTTTTGGAGTTAGGGTTAATCTCTTTTATAAATCTCATCTATTTGCAACAATCTGAATACTGTTAGTGAAATCAATAGGCAAGGTTAATATAATATATACCACGTGTATCAAAAAAAATTGTGCACGGATTAAAACTGATTTTGACCTTAATAAGCTTTCAAATGCAGAAAAAATGATAGAAATCGGATGAAAAATAAAAAAGATATGACCATTTTTAGGAGTACGTCTCTTTCAGATCATAAAGCCATAACCCGTAATTGTGATATGTAATAACTTGCTTAACTGTGTAAATCCCATTGGAATGGAAGAAAAAGAGACGTACTTACAAAATTGGTCATATCTTTTTTATTTTTCATCTGATTTCTATCATTTTTTCTGCATTTGAAAGCTTATTAAATCTGCTTTACTACAATAACAAGAAATTTATGATTTGGTGCTTTTATCAAGGTCAAGGTCAGTTTTAATCCATGCACAATTTTTTTTTTGATACACGTGGTAGATTCTACTCTTCATGTCTGCCAAAATTTTTATGGTGTGTCATGTATGAGTGCCTGGGTAAAATCTTGCAGTGAACATGAAATACCCCACAACAATATTCTCGAAGAACGGTAGTCTTAAAACAAACAAAATGGCTTGAACTTATCAATTTAATGAATAAAACTCAAATGACAAAGCAATAAAGTAACTGCCAGCCCTGGGAGGGGTACTTAGTACAAAAGTGATTACGGGGATGTGCAACAAACTTTGGTAGCAAAATCAGGCTGTCTGGTATGCCAATGGGTTCTTTTTCTTTGCAAAATATGGGATTTTGATGGGTCTTTTTTTTTTCAAAATGTTTTGAAATTTGCACCAAAATGGTGCAAATTGTCGATTTTTTTTCTAAATTTCAAACAAAAAGCAGTCTAAATTAGTGTCAAATTAGCATAAATTTTTGCAGAATATTTCAATTTTTGTGTTAATTTGACTCCAAAATTTGGGCAAATATGGGTCCCTTTTTCTTGAAAATTGGTATATAGATGGGTGGTACTTGGATTTCCCAGCAGCACACCCCTACCAAAATCAAATTTGAGTACCCCACCCGGGCTGCCAGCACACCATGGCACACTGTATTCTAATTGTTTTGAATAAAAGAAAATTGTAATAAATGGATGTTTTGCACTAAATATGTGTACCATTGTCTGTGTCATAAAGAGTTTTTAATTTTGATATAGTAAAACGCAAAGAATGGACATATATTCCCTATATAAACTGATTTTTTTGTCCCGCTTGTCAATGTCATCTGTCAATCATTTTCATATTTGATTTGTGCAAGATTTTGGGAACAAAAATAACAATGCGGCCATCACATAACAATTAATTTAATCATGGATTTATGATTTAATTAATTAATTGAATAGGTGAACGTTTGCAAGATTGGATCTAATGAGAATTATAAAAGCCTGGGAAGATGAGAATAAAGTAAGCCATCTTAATTTTGATGTAGAATGAAGTTAAAAAAGAATACACAGACTTCAAAATATACCAATATAGGGTTTGAATGAAGGTTTTGAACAATTGAACTGTGTACAAGAGATGATAATTGTGCCTGTTAAATGTTAGTTAAGGTTGTTGAAGAGAGATTGACAATTTTTAGGATATGTTAAGATTGAATATAAATGGTTGTGCAGTGAATTTTGTATAGTTTATAATTTTTTCTCTAGATTTTTTAAAGAAATTACACAGTTTGACTTTACTCCCCCTATATTTATAATTGTACTCTTTAAATTTTATCTGTCATATAAACCAAACCCACTAATGCATCTAGAAATACCAATTTGTCCTATAAGACAATGTTTTATAATGATTGTTTTATGCCGAAGGGTCCATTGTGAAGGTCAATAATGCCCCATACGTAGTGTACTTACCCACTAATCTGACCCATCTTTCTTCAGATTTCTTCGTATACATCTTCACGTGTTGTGCAAACATGTGCCTTCTTTGAAGCAGTCCAAGAGAATGAAAACGTAGAGTGACAAAAGTTTGATGAGATGAATATTCTACTTGATGTCAAATACAAACAACCCAAGACAAGAGACAAAGGAAACGTATGACAAATTGATGTCCAGGTTAAGTGTGGGGCTTGAAAGGGATTGGTCCTTAAATGTGTTAGTCTGTGCTACAGACTGTTTTTATTAGGAACATAGAAACTTGCAAGTACATCACAAACAATCACACTTCTCACTCTGGAGTGGCTGTGCTCCCGTGGACTCAAATTTAGCTGTACAAAATTTTTGCAGAATGTTGAAATAGATACAAGGCACTCGTTTGACCGTGTATATATTCTGAGGGTCGACGATAACTATAAGGGACATAATCAATTTAGACCCGAGCAACTCGCCCGAGCCGAGCAAGGACGAGCCGATCTTCTTGACCCGAGCCAAGTTAATACTTAAGTCGAGCAACCATTATAAATTAGATAGTTTGGTGCGAATTGATATTATTCACCATTATATTACTTGATATGTTGCCACAGGTGAGTGAAATGCAAATTTAGACGATCAACTACTTGGCTTCATGGCTCGGGCGGCCCGAGCGATCGCTCGTCTCTATATTGATTATGTCCCTAAATGTGACCTATATGTTCAGATGATTACTGTTAAATTAAAGCCTTTGTAATGTAATGTGATAAAATGCCTTTTGAAGCCTAGGTTATCATATTATTAGAAATAAGACAAGTGCATCTGCATGTTCTGTTAAATTGCAGCAGCTATTTTGTGTCAAAATCTATGTTTTTTTTAACCACTGTTGCCATGTGGTTAGATCATTGGACTGGTGTGGCAAATTGTTGGTTTCGCGCCTAGTCCAGCCACTTTAATGTTGAGTATATTTATCGGATTCTCCCCAGTCTTATCCTTGTTTCTCCCCATCCAGGTGATGAAATTTAGTCACCAAAACAGTGAGGGGTGCAATTGAATGACACTTACGTTTTGGTACCCTCTGAAGAAAATTACAGCCGCCTAAGTCATGTCTCAGTCTAGATTTGATATGTGCTGAAGTCTATTACAATTAGATCCAAGTGCTGAACAAATGCAGAAAAAATACACACAATTAACTGTGAACAAAGACATTTTGGTCTATTGCAGCCCAAATTTAGTGATTTAATAGCTGGAAAACATGGTTGTCAAACAGTATGTCGCTGATAAATGGGTGTAAAATGAGCAATACATTGACAAATTAAAATTGTTACAAAAAGGGGGCCACTTGGATTTTAGTAGTGTAAAGAGGCTTCTTAATAAATACCAAACATTATTGCCCTCACCAAAATGGGGATACCAGTGGGGGCAAAAGTTTTTGGTAATTTCATCAACGTTGTGTAA
>JXSR01S019831.1:3411-17422 GCA_000969725.1 Ophiothrix spiculata | reverse complement strand
TTTTTTTTTTGCTAACGGGCTTTCGTGCATGGGTTACTGAGCCGGTGGCTCTCTGGTTTGATTTATACTGAAATATGTCAACTAAAAAAATCATGACTTGAAAATAGAAGAGACTAATCTTTGGAATTTGAAGATAGCTCTGAATGAAGCATTTCAAGAAACATCAAATAATGTACGATTTTTACACTTGAAAAGTTGCCAATGCCTCCGTTTTGCCGTGATATAGATATGTTCCTCTCCACACAGTTGTCAAATGGGTACTGGCATTCTTCAATGCTGGGCCTGGGAGATACCAGACTCACATGAAAGGAGGTGTGGTGATCCCCTACCAGAAACATACTTAAAAGTCGAGTCAAGCCCAATTGGCAAGAGAGATTGACACTCCAACTTAAAGCAATACTATAAGATTTTGATCAAAAATAGTTTATAGTAAAAACAGCATAAAATAAAGGAATGTGACTATCTAACAGCGTTTTCAAGTGTATTTTATGAAAAAAATTGTTTGACCACCAAAAATTGATAAAAAGCATATGAATACTTTCCTATACTAATACATGTGGAATTAAATTCGGGATCCCGAATTTAATTCAACAAATGGCCATAACAGAAAAAGTAAGCATCTTTGAGCCAAATCGTTTGCTGGGTATTCATATCTACCCAAAACAAACCCAATAAGCCCAAAAAATAAAAAAGTCATGGGTGACAGGTGGCGCTTCATTTTTAACACTTTATAGTATTGCTTTAAGCAAATAAGGGCTGTCCCTTTTTACCTTAATTTTTTAACTGAAAATGTTAAGGTCTCCTATGTTTTTAATCATCAAGTATACCAGAGGAGGGTGGCTGTGGTAACTACATGTATTACTGGTTGCCGTACGGTATCGTAGCTGATCCCCGGCTGCCTCACTTCGTACACAACCTCTGGCGTAAGCCGTTGGAAAACTGGTGGAAAAATACAACTTCCGGGATGATCACTAAAATTATATTCCTAATCTGTAAAAAAAGATAAAATCTATTATTACTATAAGAACACTTTTGTAACTTTTCGAGGAAAAGTTAAAATATGATTTTTGAAATATTTTCTTCAATACGTGACCCAATAGAAATGCACGTAAAATGTATCCTAAATTTGCATCTTATAAATCCCTCGTCCCTAAATCTACTGGCTTCAGTAAATTGTGTCCTGTGCCACCTGAATTATACATTTTTGGAGCAAAAGGTTTCCCTGGAACGATATGTGTACCGCCGCGGCAAAAGGGTCCAGTTGTCGGCTCGTACATGTTGTTCCTAGTAGCATATCTAATGTATGGTATTTGTATACATCAGATATGCTACAATGAGCAACATGTAGGGGTTGGAAACTGGACCCTTTTGCCGCGGCGGTACACATATGGTTTACTCCAGGTGTAACGTTATGATGATCATGATTTCTAAACAAACCAATCTTTTTATTTTTAAATGTCACAGTATTTTGAAAATGATTTTTTATTCAATGAATAATTCTGCAAATGTATTCAACAATGTCTGATTTGCATTGCACTTTCGGTGATAATGACTTATTTAATGAGTGATCCCAGGTGTTAATCTGGCTTCATTAATAGGAATTGTTTTGACAGTTTTCATATTATACAATAGATTTCAAGAGAAACCAACAAGGCTGAATCTATGCAATGTATTTTTACAAACTGTTCAAAATTTACTTTCAAAAATAACTACTCCGTATGGTTACAGGGATGTGCTATAAACATATGTAGCAAAATCCGGCTGGTATCTCAAGTTTCCCTTTTTCCTGGCAAAATTTGGTATTTTGATTGATCTATTTTTCCACTTTGTCCAAATTTTGCACCAAATTGCTCAAATTTGGGTATTTTTCATAAAAGCTCTTGAAAAGTTATATCAAAATGCAAATTTTCTTGGAAAATAACAATTTTTGCATAAATTTGACTCGATTTTTTTTTTAAAATTGGCATTTTTATGATTGGGTGGTACTTAAATTTGCTCCAGTGAACACGTTCTTGCCCAAACCAAACTTGCAGTTTCGACTATTTCCTTTGCACACAGGTAAAACACTGGGTTTTCGATACACATTGGGCCAAAAAAAAAAAAAAATTTGGTTTTCCTCCACAACTTTTTTTGAGCAAGTGCGGGCGGGCGGATTTTTTATTTTTTATTTTTTTAGATTTTTTTTTCAAATGTAAGTCAAAGCTACACCAAATTATGGCCTCTATATAAAGATGCAAATAAATCTGCTGTACCAAAAAATCTCTTTTTACAAGTTTAAAAACAGTATTAAAATGGAAATAAAATGAAAACAACTTTAAAAATATTTTCAAAGATCAAAAGAAGAAAAAAATTGGGAAATCTGAAAATTAGGTGCGGTATACTTTTATACGTACAGTAAAAACTTTTTTCCAGTTTCGAAAAATAGGAGCGGGCGGTGGAGGACAACCAAACAACTTTTTTTTTGGCCTTATGCAGCAACGCCACTGACAAAACACTGTTTCTGCGCCCTTTTTCGCATTATGTACAGCATCATCCAAGCACCCCTTAGTGCAAAACATAATTTAATTATCTTTGTTGATGAATTTATTCTCCAAATTCTCTTTGATCTCGCTTGACTCATATTGCTGACGGTTGTTCAACTTCCAAACATTGCTCAACCCCATCCATCATCCTGCAAAATAATTCAGACCCAATTTTTGCATAACTAAAAGAATCCATACAATTTGAATAAAAATGTAAAAAAGTACTAATTCGACAATTCAGAGTCCATAAATCATTATTGAATTCATCAGCTGGAATGATGGCTCTGTCTTTGCCTGGTGTTGTGTCTCATCCCTTATTTGGTGGGAATTTGAGAGTTGGTGTGAGTTTTGGGACTTTGTATTGGTACATGAGGTTAATGTTATTAGAATTGGGTTGTGTTAAGCAAAGGCTGCTTTGTGCACAACAAAAGAAAAATCAGGCGGCATAGGACACGATTTACTTGGTTTAGGCTGAAGGATTTCTAAACACAAATTTAGGGATACATTTTACGTGTATCGCAATGGGCAGAGCCACGAACTGTGTATTGAAAATATTACAGAAACTTATTTTTTTACATTGATCAAAATTATAAAAGTAATGTCAAAAATTAAACTTAATTGCATTACTCTAAATCTGCTGTGGTTCATGCGTGAACCCCACTTTTTATAGATTTTATCATATTTTTTATCGATTAGGAATATAATTTTAGCGGCCATCTGCGCGATCATAGAAGTTGTATTTTTCCACGATGTTTCCAATGGCTTACTAGAGACGGTTTAGGACATGACGCAGCCAGGTATCATCTACGATCAGACAGCAACCATGCAATAGTTGCCACGGCCACCCTCCTGGGAAAAATATATATACAAACTGTAGTTTGGGAAATTATAACATGATTCTGAACAAAAACTTTTTTATCAATTTTCTATTAAATAAATGATCAACAAACTATATAAGTGAGTGCGGACTAAATTTATGTCATAAAAAACTTTTGTGTGGTGGGGGTAACGAGAGGAGCAAGGATTTATTCTGCTCACCCCCAATCTCCCAGCACTGCCACTGTTGGACATGCTCCATGTTAGGGGCGCACCATTAGATTTCCAGGGGGGAGGGAGCAGGAAGTTTTTTGAAAGAAAAAAATTCCTCCTCCATAGGCAGAAGAAAAAAAATCCCCCCTGAACATGGAATAGGCAGAAAAAAGTAATTTCCAGGGGGGGGGGGGGGGGGAATCGCCCCAGAATTGGACGCGAAACAAAAAATCAACCCTGAGCCCAACTTCCTGCCCCCCTGGAAATCTAATGGTGCGCCCCTTATTCAGCAAATTACTCATAGTATATGCATGAAAATAAATTACATTTGGCAATACCCATATGGGAGCTATTCAAGATGGTTATAACATCTGAGAGACATTGATAAAGTACCCAAATTATGCGATCGGTACTCATCAAAAGACGCACTCATACTAGACCAATAAAGGTGCACAATCACGAGTTCAAACCGCCCACAATACATCAATATATTTCCAATTTTTGTCATACAGCGTGGATAAAGGGAGCAAATTACGGTTTTATATTTGTCGTAATGAATAGACTCTGCCGATTATGAACTTGCTAGGAGACTAAAAAATGTTATTTTCAATTGATCAGGGGTTTTAATTTGAATTATTACAATATTCAAATGCTCTTAAAAATACTTATATTTGATGTCATTAGTTGAAACTTTGAAAATAAAGTTGAGCAACTTTTTTGTTTCCTTTGCAATTATTGTACACTGAATCTTGAACCCTTTTTAGGGGGAGTGCTTATTTTGTTATTGCTTTTGCTTTTGCTTTTGTTTTGTGTTGCTTTGTTTTGTTTTTTGTTGGGGCTTTGGATGTGAGTGTCTGTTTCACTGAATAAATTGCTAAATATGAAAATATATATAATACAAATTTATGATGATTGAAATTAAGTTAAGTGATTAATTCAGACTATTTACTCAAATAATAAAAAAGTATCTAAAATCACTTAATTAAATATTAAAATATTAATTTCTTGGTAGTGTTTTTATATTTTCTTGTGTGAGAGACTTTTGAAACAATTAAACTTAATATTTAATTTTTGCTTCAGAGTTTAGACAAACCATTTAAATATTTTACAAAATTTATCCGTAACATTATTATGAGCGTCCATGATGGATTTAGATGGACTTTTCTATGCCCTGAAGTCGATCTTAATCATTAGGTCATTTTCTCTTACTCTTTACTTTCATTGAAGATGGACATTGCCCTTATGTAGTACAAAACCTGTTATCTACAGCCCGCGGGCCAAGGAAATGCTCTAGCCACTAGAGTCCTTTTTCACTGCAAGGACTTCTATGTACAATTGATATTCTAAGCTTGTGACCTAGTTGAAAACATTGCATCCTCTTTATTTTATTACACTTTATACTAGTCTATTGTGACATTTATAAAAGTATAACTTTTCTAAAATAAATGTTCATACCAAGGGAACTTTGCTACGTTTTGTTGAAATTTTTATTAAAAATATATCACAAAATCAATGACAAATCAAGTAAATCACTAAAATAATCATACCCTCTTATATAGCCTGTTTTTGAATGAGAGGAGCAGCCGTAGGATCTCAAAACAAAACTTAGTGTGCACTATGCATATCAAAATTGTTTGTGAATACATCTTACCAAACACATGCTTTATTGATATCTTCAGTAGATAGTGCAAGATTATACCAGTAAACATTACTTTTAGTGTGAGCCTTAGAATTAATATCTCCAGTAGATAGCTCTGATTAGAGCGTTTTGCCAACTAGCTTTGTCTAAACACTTTTTCTTAGCTCAGTTTTATAGTAGACTCAGAAGCACAAGTGCATCCTCACAGAGTACAGCCTTATACAAGGGAAGTAGTGTGTATATCCCATCATGCACTGCTTCCCACAGGATTGTTTGTATAGGAAATAGTGATTAAATGTTCATAAATCAAAGTTAATTATTGTAATCTTGCATTTCCGGTATGTTTCGTCACTAAGTACTCACATGTCTTGCTGTACAAATTTTCCCATAGGAAGCAATGCATGATGGGATACACACAATACCTTCTTTTGCCTTACACAAACTAATGAGGACGGAGACTCTATGATGTTTGGCTTAATACCAATTGAGGACATATTGCTGAAGAAAGGGGGTCAAGTCACACATAAAACATAATAGGTGGACTTTCTCACAGGAAAAATAATGAGTCAAAAGAGTCAGCTTGTTGGTCACATTTACGTATAGATCTGGTCAAGGTCAAGATCTGGGTCAAGAAAAGCATATGGCTGACAACAAAGTCGGCCTCCAAGCAAAATTTTCGCTACCAAACATTTGGACGTGACGTCACCAAATATTTGCCATCAAATTTAAAGTAAGAACCGGTAACAAACATTTGGTGCAATGCATATGGCAATTCAATACATGTGCAATCTAGCGCGAAATTTTATGTGGTCTCAACTCTGTGTTGAAGATATATTTTTTGGAGTCGCTCGTCATTTTGACGTTATGACCAAATGTTTGGTAGCGAAAATTTCGTTTGGAGGCCGACTTTGTTTTTACCCTATGAGAGTTATTTTCTTATTCAAGGATACTTCATTTGTCTCTGATTGAATTTGATCTTGTAACTCACTTCACTGGCCCATTAAAAGTTGCTAGTTCTTATCACTAGGTCGTGTGTGTCTCTCATGCATTGGCCCTTGGAGGAAGTCCATACATGCAAAAGAATTTTTGCAATTTTTCTGAAATTTACTAAACATGACCCGACCCCCTGTTTTGAGCAACAAGCTCTTTAATTCCAAGTATGATGTTAAACAAACAAATACTATTATGTAGTCTGAAACTGGACAATTACTTAAGTGCAATATTAAAATGTGTTAAAAGATTGCGAGATGAATGGGGTTATGAGATGAGAAGGCTGGACGAACGGTTTTCTGCTTGAGTGTGGTGATAGGGAAGGGGTCGCACTCAAGTTTAGTTTAGATGTGCCACTGGGAAATTTGAAAAGCTACTCATAGAAATTCCAGGTTTAAAGGAAAGGGGACCTGTCCATGAACCAAATCGCCGAAAGTTGGAGTGGAAATACTAGAATCACAATTTTCAGGAACATTTTCGCACCATTTATCTGAGTGAAAAATGCTCAAATTTGGCACAAACTTGTATTTTTTTTCAAAAGTGGACTCATCAAAAAAAGAAGGAAAAAAACACCTCCCTTTCTTTGAAAAAAAAAATTGAAAAAAGTTTTTTTTTTTTCAAAAGTAGACTCATAAAAAAGTGCTTTCTTAGAATAAAGACCAAATAAGGTTCCAGAAAACCTGATTTTTGCCCCTGTAGTTTATTTTTGAGAAATTGTTATCATCAGACAAGTTTAAGCAATGAGATCTAATTCTAGAACAGGCAGTGTACCATTCAAGACAAGAAAAAAGGAAAAAAATTGTTTAGCTTTAAATGGAAAAAGACTGGACAGACACTGTTAATAGGGTATACTGCTGGACAAGCAATTTTCCGGTCGAGTGTGATGATAACCAGAGTATGATACGAATGGAATGAAAAGGGCTGGACGAACACTTTTCCGGTTGAGTATAGTGATAACCAGGGTTACAAAAGCAGCGATTGAAGGAGAGAAGAAAAGATATCGTGTGTATCCCATCATGCATTGCTTCCTAAAGGATTATTTCTATGGGAAATCATGCAAGTAGTTAGTGATGAAATGCCCATAAATCAAAGCTACCTGTTGTAATCTTGCATTTTAGACTTGTTTCACCGCTAGCTACTCACATGACTTCCTGTACAAAATTTCACATGCAAGCAATGCATGATGGGATACACACAATATCTTCTCTTGAAGGAGAGTATTGGACGATAAACATCTCTAGACAAACATAGTTGAGCCAGTATGAAGTGAGTGATTGTAGTTTGAAAGATTACAGAGAGGGTCATATAATAACATGTCCAATTCAACTCTAGATTTTCTGAATGTACATTCCCTTTAGGGTGCCAAAAATGATTTTCTAACAGAAAAAGTCTGTATAAATCTCACTTTAGAAAATCATGAAAGTTAAAGCAATACTATAAAGTGTTAAAAATGAAGCGCCCCCTGTCACCTATGACTTTTGATTTTTTTGGGCTTATTGGGTTTGTTTTTGGTAGGTATGAATACCCTCCAAATGATTTGGCTCAAAGATGCTTACTTTTTCTGTTATAGCCATTTGTTAAATTAAATTCAGGATCCCGAATTTAATTCCATGTATTAGTATAGGAAAGCATGCATGTACTTTTTATTCATTTTTTGGGTGGCAAAACAATTTTTTTTTCACAAAATGCACTTGAAAACAATTTTAGATAGTCACTAGTCACATTCCTCCATTTTATGTTATTTTTACTATAAACCATTTTGATCAAAATCTTATAGTATTGCTTTAATGCCCTAAGTCCAGATATGCCACAAACTGGGGGTTATATGCAGGGACCAAATTACTGCCCAGGCAGCGTCGCCGTGGTGGCTTGCTACGGGTATCACTTGCTTGGGAAACGGGAGGTCCCTGGTTCGAATACTGGTGGAAAAAATGTGTTTTCATCACCCTTCTCTTTTCGAGGAGAAATGCTAAATGATCAGTTAGATACTTGATAATGTCTCCACCTCTCGGTCATAGAGTATGATGCTTTGGTAAATTTTGAGAAGTGAGAGTGTTGCAACTATCAAATGGCAACAATGAAATATCACAACTGCATAGTGTTTGTGTGTTATGTTGCAAATACATGTCAAATTCTCTTAGTGCAAATGCCACATTATATTTGACTCTGGTATAATACATGATAATACAAGAATACGTCGATCCTGGGTTTACACCTGGAAGTCAATCTTTACCGAAATTTTAGCCCAAACACAGTTTTGCCTATAAAACTAATAAGCCGTGACATTAGCTCCAATTCATAGCGGGTGATTTGAATTGTTGTTTGGGATGGGTGGTAGTGTGCATCCATTTTAAGCCTATTTGGGTGCATCGTTGTGCTTTACCAGTGCATTGTGGGATTAAATTTCGGTAAAGATCGATTTCCGGTTGGGAAACCCAGGATCGACGTATTGACACCTCTGTTAAGTATTGTGAATTTTGAGGTTACATTTTGAGCCTTTCAATAACTAACAATGGGGTTTGTTTCTTATTTTGTAAAATTTTACTTGTGTGCCATTTAATTTTGTTAAGTTATATCTCAATCTTCCAACTGGCCCACACTGCCCATTTACACAGATACGCCAGACCCAGGATAAACTGAGACCTGTCAATCATATTGTTACAGAAAACTATACAAATCTTTGTAAAAAAAGAAGTGATTGATTTTGATAGTATCACCACAACAAAAGAAAATGAACAATTAAAAACAACCCAACAATTAATTCTACAGAGCAATTGTAGTACACTTAACAAAATACGGCAGCATCTGCTATTATTTTCATTGTTTTGCTTCAAAAAAGTTGAAGTTTACAAATTCTGATGAATGTTTATGCACTATTTACTTTCAAAAACAAACAGAACGGATTTCTTTTTACAGCATTTATTCATAAGGCTGTGTGCAATATTTAGTGTCAATTTCACTTTGTCGTCATATTTACTGGATGATAAAAGAACATTCAAATGGGTCATTGTTAATGAGCTTTATAACAAATAATTTTGACCCAATTTTATCATTTGAATAGGTCCATGAGAATGCCTTTTTTTTTGCTAATTTAAATGTGACAGTACACTACGAATAAGCTGGAAATATCAAAGTCACCTGCTATAATTTGTTTGTAATATATTCTTAATTTTGGTGTGTTTTTTGAAAAATTTGACTTAGGGCATAAAATATGTGATAATTTTGAAGCCAGCCACCTATAGATGCTAGTCAAGTTTGGTCGAAATCCAAAATATCATTTTTGAGTTGAAACAATTGCAAGAAATAAGGAAATCACAAGGAAATGGTAAATTGTGTGGTTTATAATTTATTTAACCATATGTATCTTCCTTTTTCCAATAAATAAAAGTTCTCCCTGGTTGATGAAAAGAGAACCTCACTCAGCTATTGAAAATTAAGATTGTAATTTTACCAGTGTAGAATTTCTTTAATCCCACTGAAGTAAAAAACTGAAAAATGTTTCATATAAAAACAATAATGATATTACTATTGTTTCATTTATGATAATAAAAAACATAATAGACGTCGCCGGCCAAGAAAACCAGCTCACGGAGAGTGCTTAAAAACCACGGCTCAGAAAGGGGGAGCTGGTCTGTTGATAATATATTCTGACATGACATTTACGAGTGTATGTTAAAATGAACTAACAAATAAATGTCAATGTATTTCCTAAGGGTACACTTGCTGTCACTCAAGCATCTTCAAATTAAAGGGACTGGCCTGGATTCCACTTAAAATTAAAAAATATGGAAATAAGCTTAAAAGTGTAGTAAATTCCAAAAAATTTTGCACTGCCCGCGGAAATCAAAATCATGAATCCATATGGACGCCCCTTGTGCACTTAGTTGGCACCCCTCCCACGGTGTATCTAAACCACTGCATATATGCAATAAACATTTTCTTTGCTGCTATTATTTTAACATTACAATTGCTTCAGTAGACACACATTTTGAGGAGTTTTTATTAAAAAATAGAATTATACAATAATACAGTAATAACAACATAGATTAATAAATCTTATTAATCATTTAAATTATGGTCGCTTAAAAACAAAACTGAACTGTTTACATAATTTTTGTTCATATCTATATGGTGCAGGTTCCTGCAATTTAGGCCAAAAAAATAGATTGTTTGGTTGTCCTTTGAGCAAGTGCGGGCGGGCGGGCAGATTTTTTAATATTTTTTTTTCAAATGTAAGTCAAAGTGAAACCCAATTATTGCCTCTATAAAGATGCAAATAAGTCTGCTGTACCAAAAAATCTCTTTACACAAGTTTAAAAACAATATTAAAATGTAAACAAAATGAAAACAACAACTTAAAAATATTTTCAAAAGGTCAAAATTCTCAAAGAAAAAAAACCTTTTTTTGGAAATCCAAAAATTTGGCATGGTATACTTTTGTACAGTAAAAACTTTTTTACCAGTTTCAAAAAATGGGGCGGGTGGTGGAGGACAACCAAACAACTTTTTGGGTGGCCTTAGAGCACTATTAGAACAAAAATCTGAAAGAAATGAAAGAGTGATATGTTACTCTTTTCTTAGATTGATGCTCTTTTCACACAGAAAAAAAATCCACTCTTCGAGTGAAATCCGAGTGAAGACAGCTTGTTGAATTTCCTCCAAAACTGTAAAAAATCAGTATTTTACTAGCTATACTTTTAACTCTTTCTAAATTTCCACTCTTACAAACCAGTCACTTAGAGCTTTTATCTTTATTGAATTTGAAGCCTGTTTACTCTGAAAAGAGTCATGAGTGACCAATCTATAAAATAAGTGGGAATTTAACTCTTGAAAAGAGTGAATGAAATATAGCTCTGTGAGAGTGAAGAAGCCTATGGTTTAGGTCTTGCAATGTCGTTCCCCCCCCCTCCCCTGGAACATGGTTGGTTATAGGAGACACCTATTTGTTTTCTTAGGAAAATGTAAGATTTTGTTTCACATAAACTTCAAAAACCAGTAGAAATTAATGAATTAGTTCAATTATATTATTATGCTATAGATACGGAAATCATGTGACACCATAAAATTAACGGAATATCTTTTTTAAAACATATTTACAATGGAGTTCGATATTAAACTCCCAACGGGTTTGTGTTTTGTAAAATAGTAGTATAATAAAATATGAAGTAAGTAAAATGTTTAGTTTGAATTTTGTTTTTACCTGTAAATCAAATGCAATTTTAAATGGCTGAAAATCCCCCCCCCCTGGATTTATTTCAAGTTAGGGCCAAACCATAGCAAGCTTTCAAACAAAATTTTCACTACCAAACATTTGGTTGTGACGCCACCAAATATTTGCAATCGAATTTAAAGTATAAACCGGTAACAAACATTTGAGGCAATGTATATGGCAATTCAACACATGTGCAATTTAGCGCAAAAGTTTATTTGGTCTCAACTCGCTGTTGGAATTTTTATTTGAAGTCAATCGTCATTTTGATGTCACAACCAAATGTCTGGTAGCGAAAATTTTGTTTTGAAGGCCGCCTATGTTTTGGCCCTTATTGAATAACGCAATCTTTAGTTGGCATTTATGCATTAGGGTCAAGCAACCTTCGGGATGTTTCTATCGGGTTTAGTTCAAACAACCCTGGAAAGTCCTGCTACAGAAGCTGTGTTCACATAAATTTAGAAAATACTCTGGTAATGTTTTTTAGCTAACACGGGTTACCGTTCTCAGTTTCGTTTTATCACGACTAATAACACGACTAATAACACGACTGTGGCCGAGAGATTTCGCAACCCGTGTTAGATTTAAAAATTGCAGTGGCAATACACTATCATTTGATGAAAACTGCGTGGGGATTTCACTGTTTCGATACAAGTAAAGAAAAATTGTATTCAAGTAGGCCTAAGTTTAGCTTTTAACTGACAACCAGTACGATTCCATCATGACAAAATGGTTATAAAATTAAGCACATTACCTTTTGTTATTACATCAACAACTGACTGTATGTTCATTATACCAATAATTTAGAGACAGCAACAATATGCAATCGAGACCATGCTGATGCTTTATTTACTATACAGATGCATCAGGAACTGGATGAAACTGCAGTACCTCCTCAAAAATCCTACATAGGTCACCCTTATCACGAATGCTAACCTGAGTAGTTGTTCTCACTGCAAGGCTGTGTTATTTTAACCCAGGTGATCTCCATTTGCCCGGGACTTTTTCTAGGGGTAACAGTCGTGATAAACTAACACGATTGTTGTTCTCACTGGCATTTATCACGACTGCTAACACCATTAGCGCTATCACGACCTTTAGCACAACTATTGTCTGCGTCTGAACAAGCCTATTATGTGTATTTACATGTATGATCTGACGTCTTTACATATTTACTGCATCATTCCTTTGTGGGAAATGAAACATTTCACAGAAAACAGTCTATTTTTATAACTGAATATCATGATATCTGTTTTTGATGAGAACATTTAACAAGAAATGCATGTAAATCTGCAGACAAAATATCACCAAAATCAACATAGCTATCATTTGTGACGTGTCACATTGAAAAGTACATCATGGCAGTCGTTGAGAAAATACATATTTTTGTACTAGGGCTGAAAAATTATTGTGTAGCCTTTTCGCGACCGACTGTAAATCCGGCAAAAATCAGGTCGGGGCTTTTTTAAACAATTTTTTCCCCATTAAACTCACCATTTCTAGCATAGAAACTCACAATTAATGTGTTTAATTAACAAATCTTTGTTGTCATGTCAGCTCTCTTTTTCACATATGTTTTGGACCTTATATAGTTGTTTAAAAAACAGTAATAAAAAACTATGGTCACTGACTTTGAGAAATTAAGCAAAATATTTACATTTTTTAGCAATGACTAATACCTTAAGCATGGTCTTATGCGCGAATATAAAAATGACGCACGTGTAAGATCGCGTTATATTAAAGCGCAAGATACAGTACGCCAGAAAGTACGCTAAAAGCCCGGGATAAATACTTTGAAATTGTGTCCAACTCCGCTGATATCAGCTCACTTGTGTCCGACACCGTTTCTGTGCTAGGCCACCTTAAAGTCTAATGAAAAGGCTTAATCTTTTTATTTAGTTTTATAATATAAGTTACTTTGTGTTAGCTTAGCTGCAAAGTTGTACCTTTGATATGGTTTGTCACATGTGTCCTTCCAAATTGTTATTTATTATCAATAATGAAGAAGCCTGGATAGTTTTTGATGCAAAAATATTGATAAAATTTGAGGGTTTGGCCAGAGGCTGCACAATAAGACAAATTGCTTTTGCTATGCTTAGAGGTAAACGTCGATGATGTGAATTATCTATTTTCCTTTCGAAAATGGTCATTAAAATTGTACATTTTTATTGTCACGCTATGTTCAAAATATTGATAGAAGAAATGGAGACAGTTTGTCCACAACTGCCCCAGAGGGTGGAAGACGTGAAAATGGTTTTGTTTTGCTTTGGGGAAAATGTTGACTGTTTTATATGGTTGTTTAATTTTGAAAATTTCAATTTTATTAGATTTACAATAGAAAATAAGATTCATTTATTAGGTATTTTTACCTTTTTCAAAATACAAAAGATAAAAGGTAGCTTTTACTTTTTTAAACACACATTTCTTAGCCAATGTTTGAAAAAGAATTTAACCAGATCAGAGCTGACACCCTCCCCACAACCCTATCCTTCCAGTCCACACTTTGAGTCATCCCTCTTATTTTCCAAAGCTTGTCAATTAGGTCTAAACCTGAAAATTGGAAAAATTGAAATACTTTTTTGTGCCAATTTTGACTACTTTTCCCCTCATTTTATATTTAAG
>JXSR01S019829.1:39562-53389 GCA_000969725.1 Ophiothrix spiculata | reverse complement strand
CCCCACAAAAAAAAGGCCTACATTGTGTGTATCTTTAATCTTAAAACCAACAAGAACAGACACTTTATTTCTGAGATGATGTTAGCTATAATCGTCTCAGCTTTATTTGAGTTCTAAATAGTATCATTTAATACATTCTAAAGATACGTTTTTTCTCCTTCATATATGTGTTGAGTTCAGGGTCAAGTGGAAATAACTGGTCAAGTTGAAATACATGTACTGTAGCCAAGGACTGAGCTATGGAATTTTCACATTTCTGCTCAGTGTATTAACCATGATTAAAATTCTGTGTTCTAACATGCTAACCTTGCTCAGAGCAATTACATCACTGTAGGTGGTGTCTAATAGACAGATGTTTTTGTGTGGTGTCTAGCTTACATTTGTGATTGACAGAGGATGTAGCATGTTGCAGTGACTCTTGTGGTAATCAAATTTTAGTTGGAAGTTCCAGTTCCCTCGCCCAGGCATCGCGCTTCGCGCGATGCCTGGGCTCGTTGCTGGGAGGGGCAATCAGGGGAACGATACCAGTTCTAGTTCACGACATTCATGTTCAAAACATAACTAAAAACAAAACTGAAATAAGGTATTTTATTTTACATTATAGTCTACTTACATCAGTTGTAAATATCCGTAAAAATCCTAAATTTCCCGGTTTGAGACATGCAGTATTTCGTTGTTACTCAATGCAAGGTGCTTTCAACTCAAATTTTCCGGGTCAATGGAACGGTAATTAATTGTGTCCTTGTAACAACGTAACTTGCATGTTCATCTCACAATTACTTTCAATCAATGCAATTCAATTGATGCATTGAACCCAAAAATAGTCATCGACATGTACAAATAACTAACTTATTGTTTAGTCAAGTTGGTCAGTTGATCAATTACTATGCCACGAACATTGAATATAGGAATACCAAACTGACCTAAGTCCATGTGTTAGACTATAGAAAGTATAATGTCATATATAGTGATGAATATAATAGCCATTCAATGATCAATGATACTGGTATTTAACAGCACTTCCTTTTGTATTGGTAGGACGGCGTGGACTTGGGTTGGTGCAAGTTTCCTATATTCAACTGTTAACTGATGTAGTCAATTAACCGATACCTTCGGATGATCACGTCCAATATTTATTGTAATATTACACCCGGGGGAGGTACTTATGATTAACATTGTTTAAAATAAGATTTCGTTTTAGAAGCTGTTTTTAGTGTTGAACTTTGCGTTCAAGTTCTTGCTGGGAGTTAAATAACTCAGCCAAATAAAAGAATAAAGGGTCCAGGGTTGTATCTAGAACTATTTGCAAAGGCGTGCAAAAGGCTGACATCTTCTCCCAAGTAGACAGAAAAAGTACACCCAACTGACAAGCAAAACATCTTCATTTTTCATTTTTTTTAATTAATTTTCTTTGACCGTGATTTTTCTCCCCTGACTTCCAAAAAGGAACTTTGAAAAAACAGTGTGTATCTTATTTTTAACTTAAAAACCCACCAATTAGTTTACCAATTTTGATAAAAAAAACCATCAAATTTGGGGGATTTTTGAGGTAAACATTTTTTTACAGTTGGACCCATTTATCTGCTATACGAAAATCTAAGTAAACCAACACAACACTGTGGTGTGCCCAGGATTTTTTGAGTGGGGGGGGGGGGCACAACCATCAGTTTCCCCCGAATGACCGGAGGCAAAATTATGTAATTTAAAATTACGAAATTTTTTGTCAATTCAGCTAAAAATTGGCAAATTTCTACTGAATATTGATAATATATGAAAGTTCGCGCGAAACGCGCAAAATTTTTGCGCTTTTTCACATTTAAATTATCAAAAACTAAGGGAAATTCAAGTTTTTCAAAACATTTAAAAGTATTTTTCTTCTCTTTTCTTTTGATTTTTTTTTCTCCACTCCCCTTTCTTTTCTATCTTTTTTGTGTCAAGATCCCCGAATGGGCCTTTTCCCCCTACTGACTCATTCCCCCCCCCCCCTTGGGCACGCCAGTGACACAACATATTATACGCGTGGTTACCCCCGATCCTGTTGATATTCGTTAACATTATTATGCATATATGTAGCCTAATGTACTGCACAATCATCATCAACACAAACATGACAAAGCAAAGATACTGTTGACTTTACCTAAGAGACGGTAAACTAAATGATTGACATATCTGACTACATTTTCGTAAATTGGGGTAAAACACACATTTCCGTACATTTTTTACTATTTTTTAATTCTCATCGTATTCCTAACATGTCTAACTTGTCAAAAACGTTGAATTTTTTTTTTCGACCATGCCAATCCAAAATGGCTTCCTATAACCCTTAAAGAGATTTATATGCCTCAGGTCAATGTCAATTGGACAGCCATTCTGCACCATAAGCTGTAAATGATCATGAAATTTCAGCTTAGACGTTCGCCAAGTGGTGTTTATGTCAGTGTTTTGAATTTTCGACATCCTATTCCATATTACGTGTAAAATATGAAGTGCATATTAATGTAACTGAACGATTGCTTAACAAAAGGAATAGTTTACTCTAACTCTGCAACATCATTTTGTTACATGGCAACTTCACATCCAGAAATTGTTATCATTTTGTACATAGTTGGTCACAACAACTGCATACCAAACACAATAAAGATGATAAACATAAAATTATGTAAAATTATGGAAATTAATTTGCATTTGATCTACAATTGATTAATTTTTGATTTACTGTATTACAATCTGCGGAATATCTTAACTAGTACTGATCATATCATTCCCGTTATAATACGCATATTTTGTGCAATGAATCAGATCAATTAATTTGCATTGGGAAATAATTTACACTTGAAATGTGAGAAAAGTAATTAGTGCCCTAATTCGTTTGAAAACAACCGTGTTAACAAATCCCTCTTAATTTGCCATGAATAAACCCGGGAATAAACCATCTAACATGTCTATGATCGTGAAACAGTTTGCAGAATTCATCGGCCACTATAGCGATTTCTGAAAATAATTTGAAATGAATTTGTCAAAGAAAAAACAGGTACAGCTAGGCTATCAGCAATGATGCACTGGAACGTGTGCCCTTAACTTTATTGAATGTGTAGGTACTGTATACTGTAGGTGCTCTCTCATCAGTGTACCTGACTTACACCAAGAAGGATGATTATAGGAGATAAAGTTGATGTCCCAAGGAAATTGATCAACCTTAAAAATGATAAATTTTGATAAAACAAGATGGAAAAGTACACATATATTTTAAAATATTATGAAAAATATTATGAAAATAAAATGAAATAAAAGTTTTTCGTACAGCGCGTACTAGGGATGCGTAATTTCAAAAATAGCGCAAATCGGAAAAAATACGAAATCCTGTCTCACGAAAAAATAACGAACTTTTTAAAATTCTTCTCTTCATAATAAGTTAGATCTGCCTAATTTAAAGATTCTCACCAACTTAAGATTTTACTTCTTAAAAATAATAAAATACAAAAGAAATGCAATACACACATTTGTATAGGAGATACAGTATTTTGTATAAATTTTGCGAGACTTCCTTCCATTGAAATTGCAATAAATTCTGAATTGAAAAAAGCAAATGAAAGGTAACATTGTGGTTAATTTGAAATTGTAAAAAAGCAAAAATGGCCAAAATAGACAATTTTAATGTAATGTATATGTATGCAAATTGAAGGAGAATTCTAGTAACCTATAGAATTACTCACTATAATATGTTATAAAGATATTTTTATTCCAACTTTATGAGCAACCGTGAACCCTAAATACTTTATTCTTATTTTTAATTTATTTTGAAATGAATGAATTCCACTTTTTAAGTCTACAATTTCACAATGTAACTATAAAAAAATATCTTACTCCATACGATTAAAACACCTTTTAGGTCAAACAATTCCCTAAATATAATTATAACGACCGAATTTTCAAAAATTCAACAAAGGTCTGTTTCCAGACAGATTTGTAAACATTGAGTGTTGACGCACCTGTAGAACCAACTTGTTGATCAAATATAAGATTCAAAAAGGTCAAAATTAAGATCAATAAGTCATTTCGAATGCAAGATCCTATCTGCCACGAGGCGTAGGAATAGATTTACATTACGCCCTAGCATTTACGTGATTTATCTGCATCTTGTTGTATGTCACTAGCTTATTTATCCTTATTGAAGAAACTTTGTATTTCTTGAAACTTCATTTGGGTCTTTCCAATCTCAAATGTCCCTTGAATTTGAATGATCTTGAGTTATCTTCATGGGCTGCTGCATACCTGGAACATATCCAAAGCTCATTCGAATTGAAGGTCAAGAACATGTAACATTTTGGTAACGTTTGTGACATTTGAGATTGGAATGACCCATTTGATGTATTGATTAAGAGTATATTAAGACCATTTTGAAAGGATATTGAACTTTTTTCATTCAGCATTTTCTCTACGTTTTTAAGAAGTCACTTGTTTGACGATACAATTTGAACATGTTGAAAGTATGTTTCAAATTTAATTCAATTGATAACACTTAATAACAGGCGCGGTGTATGCGTTATGCGAAATTATCTAAACGTATTATAGGACCAATTATAAACCGACTGTTGACAACACCTTGACATTTAAAACTACTGTTAAGTAAAAATCCCTTATAAAATATCAATAGTAAGTTCCATTTCGTAGCTTTTTGTTAAATGTAAGATAATGCATCTCAACGAATTTCCTCAAATGTCATCTTTTATCGATCATGGGTATATTTTAATCACGCAAGGTTTACTGGTGGTGTCGAATAATTCATAGAACCAAGGTAAAAACGACTTGTAAACCGATCGAACAGTAGAGTAAGCCAGTTGTGTTTTCTACAAGTAGATGGAGCATAATTGTGAGCTATAAAGAGAAACTCAAGACTTCCATGACAGGAAGCCGTGGACAGTACAAGCTCAGAGTACATCAGATGCTACTGGGTCAATTCAAAAGAATGTACACGGCTGCTCATATAGTTGGAATAATATTTTACCACTTGTTATGTAAAGGTCGATTTATGAGAAAAACATCTGGAAACTTAAGTTGTTTTTGGTCAGATTTGATAGATAATCTAGTTGAGTGTGAAACGGAGTTCCGAATATGATCAATTTTCTAATGTACTGGTAAGAGGCAACAACGCAAATAAGTCAAAAACATGATTGTGAGATAAACGCCTTGGTCAAGGTCACTTCACTACTCAAGTTGATTATGGAATGTTTATCTGCAGCAGAGTGATAAGCTGGTGTTTAAATGTCTAGGAGGGGAGCGTGGCCGAGCGGTTAGAGCGTTGGACTCGTAATCGCATGAATATATCTGTCGCCGGATCGAGCCCCGGTCCCGGCACATCTCCTTAAGAAACTTTACCCTACTTGCTCCTGGCTTCGGAAGGCACGTAAAGCCGTTGGTCTCATCTGAAGTGTTCCTGACACACTGTCGGATGTAAAAGAACGTCACGGGATATTCGAGAAGAGTAGGGAAAACTTTCCCGGTCATGTTGACTATACCTTCAAAAAGTATATCATTTATCTCTAGGACCATAGAGCTTCGCGTTTGACTCCAATTGGAGTGTTGCGGAATATATAAGCAGAAGCAGAAGAGAAACGTATATGGCAGTCATGCAGCTTGTTGATAAAATCAATCTCGCTGTCGAAAAAAAACAAAACCACACTTGGGGTGTATCTGGATTTATCTAAAGCATTTGATACAATAGATCATAAAATTTTGCTTCATAAATTAGATCATTATGGCTTTAGGGGGATAGTTCATGATTGGTTTCGGAGTTACTTGCATGAGAGAAAACAATATGTTAATTATGATAGCAACAAGTCAACTCTTAAAAATATATTATGTGGAGTCCCCCAGGGCTCAATATTAGGCCCCTTACTTTTCATTTTGTACATCAATGATATAACCAATACTTCATCGATATTAGACTTTATTTTGTTTGCAGACGATACGACTATTCTATTTTCTAGTAATGATATTGTTAGCCAAATTCCTTTAATAAACAAAGAATAGTCTGAAGTTAGTAACTGGTTTAAAGCCAACAAACTCTCTGTAAATGCTACAAAAACAAATTATATGATTATGGTCACTCCAAAAATGACGTCAAGCATTGACAAGACCAATGTTATTTTAGACAGTACTAGATTAGATAGAGTAACAAAAACGAAATTTTTGGGAGTGATCATAGATGAAAACTTAACCTGGAAATATCATATTGATGGAATAACTAAAACGATTTCTAGAAATATTGGCACGATAAATAAACTCAAGTTTTTTATTCCTGAACGCATTCTCCGCACACTCTATTGTACTTTAGTTTTACCTTATGTCATTTATGGAATTCTCATATGGGGGCAATCATGTAAAATGTATCTGGATAAAATTCACAAACTTCAAAAATGGGTTTTAAGAATTATATCAAATAGTCATTATCGCTGTCATTCTGCACCACTTTTCAATAGATATGATATTTTGAATGTATATGACATGTATATACTTGAAGTTGGTGTATTCATGTATCGTTATTTTGAGAGATTGTTACCCGAGTCTTTCAATACATTCTTTACAAAACGTTCTGATATCCATGACTATCACACAAGAAACAGCTGCAAATTCAATCCAACTAGAAATAAACTTGTTTTTACAGATAAAAGTATTAGAACTGCAGGTCCAAAACTATGGAATTCCTTAAACGACCAACTTAGAAGCTCACTGTCAACTAAGCATTTTCGAAATTTATATAAATCTACTTTAATTAGCACATATGTTTAATAACTTACCATGCATCATTCTTGAAACGTGCAATTTACCATCATCTTGTATTTTGTTTTGGAGCTAGTGTTGGTCTTGTGTGATGGTTTGTTAAGTATTTTCTATTTCTTTTGTTTGTTTTGCTTATATAGGCCTTAACAAGGGGTTATCGTGATCAGGCCTTACTAGCCTTTTGATTACTCCTCCATATAATGTTTCTCTTGTTACATTGTTTTTATTTTATGTTGTTTGTATATATTGTAGTTTTATTATACATGTACATGTTATATACGGAAATAAAAGTTGAAAGCTTGGAAGCAAAACATAAAAAGATCCTTCAACGCCCCTAAATATACAAAAATATGGTAGTGGTGAACCGGTAATGGTGCCTGGCGGTATATGACATCTTAAAAGGTTTTTTTAAATGTCATATACCACCATTGGGTTGTAACCACCACTTATGTGCTTGGTGATCAATGAAGTGATTAATCTGGACATGGTTTGCGTAATCAATTTCAAGATAAGCCATGTTGATCAAAATCTCTCTCCTCAGTGTAACTGACTTAAACCAAGAAGAATGACTATAGGAGATAACGTTGGCACAACGAAATTGACCCCCGGGATTTACCAACCTTACAAATGATAAATTTTGATAAAATAAAATGGAAAAGTGATGTTTGTGGTTTTTCAATCCATTGCTTGATGCGCTCTCCAGAGCTAGTACTGATTAGGTGTACCTTACATTTGTAGTTGCGATTCGTTAATCGTTTACGCATCAGCCCTGTGTAACGAAATACAGCTAAGTTTACATTGGTTAACAATTGGTGTTGTGAATGCACCTTACTTTTGCCTGGTCGTTAAATATACAGTTATACCAACATCATTACCTGGGACAGAGGGTCCCAGGTTCAATGGCGGTGTCTTGAAACATTCGTTTTTCTTGCATCAAAATTACAATATCAGTAAAGGGCTGCAGAATGTCTGGAATGCTAACATTAGACAAAGTGTCAGGGGACTGCTTAACCAATCAACAAACAAACAACAAGCTACAGAGTTGTTCATCACAAAACAACAATGATGCAACGATTCTGCGTATGTTGCTATCGCAAGAGGGAGCCACCCGAGCTAGATGCGACGTGTCAGATGCAGAGTTGTTGATTTTTAATGAACAACTTTGTAGCGTGTTTGAATACCTTACAACAGCAAAAATCTTTATGAAACCAAGTAGAATTAAATTGAATTTTAATTCAGCTCGACAGATATATTTAGCAGACTGTGAAGTGAAATGCTACTTCAATCCCCGACGCGCGATGAACAACGTACCGTCTTATGCGTCCTGCATAAACGCACTTACGTGAGACGCTAAGCCGTGCGTAACGCGCTAATTTGATTATTAATTGTCGGTTCATCATTAATCAACAACGGTACATTCTTGTATAGAGAGATATAATAAGTTGTTGAACATGTGTTTAGGGCATGCATAAGACGTCGCTTTAATGGCTAATCTTAAAGTTGTTAAACTTTGTGTTGATATTTCGGGAAAATGCGCGTAACTAATACATCGAAATTACAAGCAAATGTATTTTCTCCGCAACTTACTCAATGAGTGAGTCCCAAGAGGCATCCGAGGCAATTTGTTGAACACTGAACGCTAGTTAGGTCTACTGTGAAGTGCTCATTAAATGTCCTCATATCGTCATCAAAATAGAGATGTCTCCAGTATATTTCAGGGGTTTGCTCATAGACAAATTGAATTATTCAAAAGAACTTACCCTCGATTTTCATGCGATTCTCTGCATACTAATAAAGGCAGGCTCATTTAAGAATTTAATATTTTGAACATCCTTTAACATGAATAAGTGTATAATGTATGACTGCAAGCACCGTGTTGTAGATAGTAACGCAATGTGTATTTGAGATTGTCTATCTCATTCATCTGGGTTAATATCAGTTTTATGATAAATTTAAATCTTGACAACCAGAAATCTACTTACTCGGAGCAAACCGACCTTGTGAGCGAAACCATCGCCCTTCAGTTGATAGTGATGTAGACCTTGTTGTATTTGAGATATCAACATCAGAGTGTGTTTATATCTAGAACAGCTGGTGTATCCATCAGAACACTTTGATATTTTATAAATATTACACACTTAAGTGTTCCACGTTTAAACATGTTAAAGATGTATGCAATCAGAATGTATAGATAATATCACACTCTGTTCAAAATTAACACACCGACGTTTGTTTCTTTGAGCACAATGTATTATTTAAAGTTTAAAGCCTCGACTCGAGGCTGACTTGGCAGGAGGCGGTAAAATATTTTCTTTCTTCTTCTTTCTCTTTTCTATTATCTAAGTTTCTTTTCGAATTTAGTACATAGTATCTACTTTTAAAATGACCAGCAGTTTTCATCCTACATTCAAGCCATACGTTTATACCAGATTGTGTTTAAAATTGAGGACCCTAGAACTAGAAGGAGGTTAAGCCACATTGAGTACAAACTGAGAAAATGGCACAAACATCATATCATTTGTGTTGTTTTGAATGGTATTGCTGTATATCGCATTGACTCTTACACATGCTCTGATCATCAAAATACTACAAAACTTGTACAGAATGTAGAAATGAGACATAGATTCTGTAGCAGGAAATTGACACAACTCAATTTTCAAGATTTTGTGACTTTAATAACCCCTTTTTTAGTTCTAGGGTCCTCAATTACCAAGCAAAGTATTCTATGATTCAAGATTAGCCACTATTAAAAATCCTGTTTTATATTACTTCCTGGTTCTTCTATATTTTATCTTATCCTCCCTATGATTTTTCATGACTAGGGTAACCAGAAAGAGTTGAATATACCAGGCAATTTCAATATGGTTATAATGTCAATTATCATAGAGAAAGAAATGATATCAGGGTAGTTTTTAAACCTAATATTATTAAAGCTTAGAAGGAAAGTCTGCCATGTTTCCAGAGGTGTTTGGTCATGAATGTTTGAGATTTATTTACCTGTACTCACTAAACTAGTGTTAATATAAATTCTGTCTTTTAAAGTGTTGCTTGCAAAAGTTTTTTTTTTGTAGTTTTAAAAATAGGAAATAAGGATAAAAGAAGTAGAAAAACAAAGAAGAAAAAGAAAAGTGACCATATTTTATTATCTCCAGACCCATAAAGTAGAAAACGGAAAGAAGAAAGAAAAAGGCCATATTTTTGCCATCCCCAGGCCTGTGAGCCTTGAATCAAGGCTACTGGAATGTCTACGTCTATCATTAACATATACTGCTCTGCTTCTAAATTGACGTCATTTTCTAGTTAATTGGATTTTTGTACTAAAAAAAATCACATCATAAATAAATTGATATACGACTTGAAGGGAATTTGACAATGCAAAAGCAACTCTATGAATAGTATCTGACATTGAAGAGATTATATTATATGCCTCAGGTTACTGTCAATTGAACAGCCATTCTGCACCGTAAGCTGTAAATGATCATGAAATAACAGCTTAGACGTTCGCCGAGTGGTGCTCGTTTCAGTGTTTTTTGAAGTTTCGACATCCTATTCCACATCACGTGTAAAATATTAAGTACTATATATTAATACAACTGAACGATTGCTTGACACAAGGAATAGTTTACTCTATACAATTCTGCAACATCAATTTGGTACTTGACATCTTTATATCCAGAAATTTAGCTTTTTGTGTACGGTTGCTCGCAGCAACTGCATACCAAAACAATAAAGATAATAACATAATGAAAAAAAAATATGGAAATAAGGGTGCACAATTTGCATTTGATCTGCAATAAATTGATTATTTTTTGATTTAATGTATTACTAATCTGCGGAAAAACTTAACTTGTACTGATCAGATCATTCCAGTAATATTATACGCATATTTTTCGCAATGAATCAGATCAATTAATTTACATGGGGTAATAATTTACACTTGAAATGTGAGAAAAGTAATTAGTGCCCCATATTCGTTTGAAAACAACAGTGTTTACAAATCCCTCTCAATTTGCCATGAATAAATCATCTAAAATGTCAATGATCGCCAAACATTTTGCAGAATTCATCGGCCATGATACCGATTTCTGAAAATAATTCAGAACGAATTTGTCAAAGAAAAAACATGTATAGGTTATCAGCATGAGGCACTGGAAAGTATGCACTTCCCTTTGTTGAATGTGTAGGTACTGTAAACTGTAGGTGCTGTTAGGTTGAAGTTTGTTCCTGTTCTCTTAAGTCGTTTTCATAATGAACCCCTTAGCTCTGTTTACACTTTACAGAGTGAGATTTATATATTGCACAAAATTAACTACTCATTTCTGTGACGAAGGAACATCATCTTGGTTTGTTCAGATGTTACACAGGTACGAGCAGAATACAAACAGTGTGTAATGTTTCAGGTGGACAAGAGTTCATGTTTCAAGGGCCGTTTTATAAGACATTCATCCATCCTAAAATAATTTTACCAGAACATTTCTGGGTGCCTGATTAATGAATGCCAGATTGCATCTGCATATTAAAGTTAGAAGTCCAATGTAGTTGCAGTATACGGCGACAAGGTTATCGACAAAAATGCTTCAAAAACGGGAAGCGTCTCAGATGTTTTTCAGTTGTGGTGTAGATGTCTATAATACGGAAAGATGATCCGCGATATTTCAGGATATTAGAGTACGTTTATATCGATGAAATTCCCCAGAAGAAATCGTCTTTCTATTAAGCTGGAAATTCAATGAAAAATATTGACAGAGATAATTTTGGTTGTAAGTGGATAGGGTATTTTCAGATGAAGAAAAGGAAAACCTTACCGTGGTCAATATGTACTGTATAAAATAATTTAATATTTTAACACATGTAAAGTATACATGGATGTAACTGAACGAATGCTTGACAAAGTGAGTGGTCTACTCTAAACCTGTAACATTAAGTTTGCAGTTATCAAATCCAGACATTTAGCATTTTGTACACAATAAGTATAATTTGCTCACAACAAATGGTTGCAATGAAAACGATCCCATGAGAGTAGACACAACTGGTAATTTAATTTACTTAACAATTGATGTTTGTTTAATTTATCATAATCAGCGGTATAATAACTTGACTCTCTTCATATCATTTCAGTTATAATATATACGCATATTTTGCGCAATAAATCAGATTAATTAATCCATATTGGGAAAATAAAGCTAAATAATAGACACCTGAAATGTGAGAAAAGTAATTAGTGCCCTACTTCTTTTGAATTAATTTGTAAGCAACAGTGTTAACTAACCATTCTCAATTTGCCATGAATAAATCATCTAACATGTCTATGATCGTGAAACATTTTGCACAATTAATCGGAAAAGATGGTGATTTCTGAAGTTGATTCATAAATTAATTTTCCATAGAAAATTACAACATTGATATTAGCAATGGGGCACTGGAAGTATGTGCTTTCTTAAATTTGTAGGATGTTTAAGTTTGTTTCTAAAGAGTTATAGAAATCTTAACATTCTCTCTATAGCTCTGTTTATAAAGTGACAGTTATATATTGCATGTTTCATAACGCACATTCCTATAAGAATAAAAGTGACAAATTATAACCTGTCCCTGTCGTTGTGTACGTCCCCCTGTAGTTTTGGACACAGCCAATTACGCTTTTATGATGAAGGGATGAAGCTTTTATGAAAAGCTCTTAATAGGGCTTGACCCAAAATACGTTGGCCATCCAAAATATAAGTGTATGTTTGTCACCATCGTGTCATGTTTAAATGTAAATATGACATTCAATAATTGGTAAAAGGCTGAACATACATGTAGACGCATCCCGGGAATATTTTTAGATTATATATATAAATAAATGATATATGTCTACAGTTTACTTAGAACTATCATGATACTTGAAATCCCTTAGTTAAGACGATTGTCAAAACATTCATGCAAGAACATTTTTGATTATTTCTGCAAGGTCTGTTTTCAGACAGATATGTAAACAATGAATGTTGACGCATTTCTTGTTGGACAAATAAGAATTCCTAATAGATCAGAATTGCGATCAATACGCAATTGCGGTTGCAAGGATCTATCTGCGATAGGTTTACGAATACTTTTAATAATCCTTTGATAACTTTTAACTTTAGAATCCTTTAATAAGTCTGCATTATGTTTTTGTTTTAATGCTTATCGACATCAAAAGTGATGCATTCAATGTTACCTAAAAGTTTATCCTGATCCAATTCAATTCATCGTATAGTGGAAGGCGGAAGATAAGTTTTGTAATCAATGTAAGATAAACATACCGTATTATAAATACAATTTACCTGGCTGTTGACAACATATCGACATTTTTTTACAATCCTTTAAAAACTTTATTTCTTTACTCAAACTATTGTTTTATATAATCATTATTTCCGTTTCATATCGTTTTCTTTAGACTACAACTGATCATAGGTCTTGAGTTGGTCAAAAAAGTTTTAACATGCCACGAAATGAGAAAAATTTCATTTTTTGTGGTAGTTTCCCCAACAGCTTAAAGACTCTGTCACACATCACCGTATAGAGACAAAACGTACGAAACACGTTTCACATACTGAACGTGTGCCAAACGGACCACTACCGTATGGATAACGGATTGATCCGTATACATAACGGCCAAACCATATGGATAACGTATTGAACGTACTTCTAACGACCACATGAAGAACAACAATATATAAACCAAAACAATAGTGGGATTAAGAACTTTAGGCGTACGTTTTGCTCTATACGGTGATGTCTGACAGAGCCTTTAAATATGCGCATTTTAAGTGCATAAACGTATTTATCTTTAAAAAACTTATATTACAAGGGTATGAAATATGCAGATAATCCTGACATTATTTACTTTTAAGCTGAATGTATTTTTCACTTTCTTCAAACACGCTCTAGATAGTTACCTACATAGGTAATATAATTAGTCAGTGCAACCAAAAACAACTGTTTAGTGAAATAAACAACCTGACTGTTAAAAAATCCTCCCAGACCCTCCCATCCTGTAGCTCAAAAGCAGACTTGGTGAAGAAATTTGCT
>JXSR01S019829.1:6872-19657 GCA_000969725.1 Ophiothrix spiculata | reverse complement strand
CCCCCCCCCCCTTACAAGTGTTTGTGAACGGTCCCTCACGTAATAGGTTTATCCCTCTTAAGATAATGATATTAAAACTCTGCCTTCATAAGCTATCCCATACAATTTTTGTAAAGTATTTTATTTGTTTATATTTTCGCAATGGCTTTAGGGAAAAACTTTAAGCATTATGTCGAACAGTACACTATTGAAAATTTTGGAATATTTGTTAAAAGGAGTTTCATCATATGTTCTTGTAAGCAGGTACCTAACATACACCATTTAGTAAAAGAAAGAGAAAGGGTCTATTTGTTCACGTATTTGTGCGACTAAAAACAGTATGATCACAATATACAATTAATAACATAGGGCATTGCAATCCATCCTTTTAGCCAAAATATACCTTGTTGTTGCTGACAAACAAAGAAAAAGAAAAAGAAAAAACACTAATAGCTTGGCAAGAAAAAGGCGAACTCATATACTAATAAAAATAATATCACGTAATATCAAGGATTGTTAGAAGTGTTTGAACTTTGTCCATTTCGGAGTTGAGTACTGAACACTTTGTTTTCCCTTGATGATTGTCCGGAGTCGGACATTTGTACAGCGCCAACTTTGTTTGTTTTAAATCTAGGCAACATTGCGCCAAACCCAGTCCTGAATTTCTTATTTTTAGCAGCATATATAAATGGATTTCCACAAGAATTACAAAAGGCAAGTAATACTAGACATCTGTATAAATTTCCAAACAAAAATTCCTTTGGTAAAGCTCCAATGTTGTAAAGAAAATATCCAACTTGATCAGGTGTCCAACACACGGTAAAGGAGATAACAACAATTGCTAACATTTCAATGACTTTCTTCCGCGTGCGTAGCAGGGAAAATGCTGGGCCATCACGTGATTCATTTCGGGCGAGTAACGTTCTAGCTTGTGTTTTGAGTTCTTGTGCTGTTGCGATATTAGCACTTATCATGATGAGAAGGGGAATTGCAAATTCTATCAGAAATATTCCAACCCCTTGTGTAATTTGAAAATATGGTTGTAAAAACCTTATCTTACATCTTCCATTTATATTAACACCAAGATAAAAACTGTTGGTGTTTAATACAACAGCAGTTATCCAGCAACCAGTTATGACGTAATACGTTTTCTTTTTCGTAAAAACACTTCGATATTTTACGGGATACGCAACGGCTAGAAACCTCTCGACTGAAAGTGTAGTAAGTAAAAACACGGAAGCTACAATGGATATCCATAGAATAACATTTGTGTAAACGAATTTGCAGTAAAACACACTAAGAAATCCTGCCCCGACTTCAATATCCGTTGGACGAGGTATGATCGCAATAGAGGTCAAAAGGTCAGCTATGGCAAGGTGGAGGATAAATGTTCCGGTTTTATTGCGCATGTCCTTATTGAGAGCATACACAGCAATAACGATTGAATTGCCCGTGATTCCAATGATAGCAAAAACAAGTTGGAGTGCGATATTCCACGTCCACACAACGTGCACTTGGTTGTAATCATTCAACGGGTACTTTGGAAGGAAGTCACTAGAATTATTCATGTTTACTCCGAGAAGCCATTAGTTGAATTGGATTGATCTGTTTACCTGAAAGAAATAAAATAAAATAAAAACAAAGTTATAAATAATGGGTAAGCGGCATAGAGCAATGCAATTCAAGTTAAATATATAGAACAATGAAACCAGAGAAAAATATGACGTAAAAAAAAAATTCGAGGCTCTTTCCAAAGATTACTTTACAATATATAAAACCTGTATCGACGTTTAACCCAAGATTTAAGTAGTTCAAATCATTCCATGTTATTGCAATGACTCTTCATGTTATACAATAGTAATATCAGCATTATTGTGACCGTAAAACGTATTAGTGGCAATAGCTGGACACGATAGGATGACTAAAAATATGTAAATTTGTGAGATTATGAAAAAGAGGCGTCATTCTCAATTGTTGACGGAAATTAAGTTGAAGATGTTTTATATTGAGGTGGTCAATGTATTCCCACACTACAGTTGAGCGAAACACCCTTTTCAGTCCAGTGTATTTTCGGCCAAAGTCCAACAAATGTATGTATGTTTTAATATTTTCAAACTACATAGTAAAAATATGAAATCCTGCAAATTTCACGATTATTGGAAAATCAGAAGTAATTAAAAATAATAATTGAAAATCGCATATCGTCATGTTTTACCTAACATGAAATCAGTGGCGACACATTGGTCAACCAGAATACGCCCGAGGAAGTTATAATACATTTTGGGAATTGTCACTCTGTCATTAAAAGTGAATGCCATTCTTTTGTATTGCAAAACATGACAAACCTGCTGTTAGTGATTAGTGCAGTTCAATTATCGAGCCTCATTTTCTACGCTGCTGTGGTTTTTGCAGTGATACGACACCATTGCGTGCTAGGCAAAAACCTTCCCTATTCAAAAGCGTTGAGATTTCATTTCGGTCAGATCTCGGGTTTATTTCTAAGTTTATTAGAGTGTAACATATACAATGTTGTTAAATCGAATGCTATTTTAAAGAAAACTTACTAGAGATTATAAATGTTAAGAATAATTATTCAAATACCTTTAAATAATTGGAAAATATTTTTTTTCTGTCTAAAAAAAGGAACTAATATCAAACTTAGAAGGTTCGCATATCAAAATGACCGTATTTTGAAGAGGAATCTTAAAATGTCAACTTCAAATCATATAGATAAGGCACGCCCTATAAAGCCCAACGTTTTGTACCTTTCCGCAAGACGCAAGAGTCATGATCGGCTCGATAGCAGTTATACCACGGCAATCGAACAACAGCGATACGCTATGACCATGATGACTTGCAAAGGCCCGGTATACAAGTTAGGAAAATACTAATCATTTTTCGTACACATGGTAGAGTCTGATGGGGGTGGGTGTAGGGGTAATTGGACTGAATGGTGGGTATTGATTCGTGTTTTTATCATAAAAATGATTACCTTCAGGCTCAGACGATAATTGAATTGATGTATTAATAAAGTGTGAACTATAAACAAAGTAATATACGTAGTTTTTATTTTTTTGTTTAATGCATTTACTTTAAGTTTGCCATGATGAACATGGGTATATTTTTAATTCCTATTGCACAAATGGAACGGTCCCTGCGCATGCGCATATACATTTTTATGAACTTAATTTTTTTCATGAAAAAAATGAAAAATGGCCCTATTTCAAAAACTATTTTTTTCAATTTTTCTTTCAGAACCGTGTTCAGAGTGTAATTATCTTTATTTTAATGTATTATTTGTCACAAGGGGTTGTATATTTCTATTTAGCCATGTGTCGCCATCAATCACCAATAAGTGTCAAATGTGACTTCTGCTGTTTTTGACCCCAAATTATCAAAATATCCTGAATAAATGATTTTTTTGTTTTTTTATTGATGAAGTAGAACACCGGCTCTACAAAACATATCAAGGAAAATAAAGGTGTTTCACATTTGTTTTGCCCCTTAAAATTACCCTCGGAAATTCGATTTTTACCGTACCCCATCTCTATTTTATAAACGAAATCCTTTTAGACTTTATCCCTTGTGTTTGCCAAAAATCACTAAAAAATGTGATAGTTGTCCATTTGTATTAAGTAGGCAGAAACCTGGCGTAGTTATGATATTCCTCCATTTCGTCACTGAAAAATAAATGTCAGTTGGATCTAGTGAACATAACATATAATTATTTCTAAATTTATTTCTAATCAATTATGAATTTGCACTTCATGTATGGTTTTTAATTTGAGCAAAATATATTAAGGCAAGTTTTCAACAAGTTTTGAAATTGCTGCAATTTAACCCGCATCCACCTAAGGTATTTTTTATTACGTCGTCACCTAAGGGATGGTTACAACTTCCCCCCCCCCCCTGTGAAAAAAAGAAAATAACACGCCAAAAGGTGAGCTTTTTTTTATACCATAGTATAGGGTCTCCTCCTTCCGTTGATACCAACAATTATGAAAAGGTGTTAAGTAATTATGACGTCATGAAGTACTTTAGATCGGAAAATTTAGGCGAAATCTTACTTTTTTCAAAAAGTTCAAAATATCGATTTGCAGATATTTTTCAAAAGGGGGGGAGTTACCATCCCTTCCCAAAGACTTTGACAGCTTGCCTACTCCTACCTGAAGCCACTGTCACACGTCACCGTACAGAGCCAAACATACGCCCAACATACTTAATCCTACTATTGTTTTGATTTATACATTGTTGTTCGTTATGTGTTTGTTATAAGAACGTTCAACACGTTATCCATACGGTTTGTACGTTATGTATGCGTTCAATACGTTGTTTATACGGTGGTGGTCCTTTTGGCACACGTTCAGTACGTGAAACATTTCTACCTTACGGTGATGTGTGACAGAGCCTTAAAGTGGTATCCAGACATTTTTATCAAAATAACCACAGAGGTTACAATTACTTAGATGCCCAGTGTCACTTTGTTTTGCGTTTTAGGGCAATCGACGACAATTTGTTAAGTCCACCACCCCTTTAGGTGGACGAGGGTTAATAAAACATTGTTGAGATTAGAAAATTAGAAAATCAACAGTTATTAGTTGAATTTGTATATTTTACATCAGTTTGTATGTATTACCCACATACTAATGTATGTATTACATATGAGTCGAGGATTGAAAAGTATGATTTTCCTAGAATATATCAAAACATATCATTATCATGATTATGTCTTCAAACGCATGGAGAGACAATATAAGACAATGTGTTCCATTTTCCAAGGCAGAATGTTTTTCTTAATGACACATAATTAATGAAAATTCATCTTTAACCAATTATTAGTTTGTACTTCATATGGTTCTTTACTCTAGCCAAGTTTTCAACAAAATTTGCCTCAATTTAATAAAATATGGTAGAGCTTGGAATATTAGAAAAATCCACAGTTAATAGTTGTATTACATCAATGTGTATACATTACATACATATCAATGCATGTATATATTACATGACTCACCCCGAAAAGGGGACTTTGCTACAAAACACTTTTCGAGAAACTGATGAAAATAGGCAGCACAAAATAAAAAATAAGAAGAAGAATTTCCAGCAGATTTTCTGTTGTAAAATTTGATTGCCTTAGTCAGTTTTAACAAGTAAGATGTCATTTTAAAGCTTGAAAAATGCTGTAACAGATGAAATGATAAAATCAAAATTGACATTCATCTTCAAAGCCATCACATATTACATGACAATAGAATAATTGAAAGGTATGATTTCCTAGAATATCATCGCATCGAACAGCTATATCAAAACATATCATTATATCATGATTGTCTTCAGAAGCATGGATACACATTTATTATTTACATATTAAGTATTATTTCACTTTACTGAGCTCTGATTTTGATTACAGTACCAATGTATTTTGATAGTTTTTAGCTTATTAGATTTTTTTATTCGTTAAAAACACAACAGATCAAAAATGCTACAAACAAATATTTTATCAAACTAAACTTTTAATCGCTAAACGGTCCATTGATAAAGCATATAAAATCACCAAAGTACACACAACATTTAAAATTGGATGAATCTTTTCGAATGACGGCCGAAAAAAACCAGTTTTATGGCGCGTCGAAAATTTTCATGCCAAAATTTCAAAAACCCTGTTCCCGAAGGAAATTTCGCTTGCAATTGTGCTCAAATTTGCACATTGTAAGTAAAATTACATTAAAAATTAACATTAGAAGAAAAAATATTCAGTTTCGATATCACGGGGAAAACAAATTTGAACAACGAAAAAAAGTGTTAATTAGCACGAAAATGACTAGGTCGATTTTTTTTTGCCACTGATAACCCGCTGCATTAAGTGTGAGGATTTCACGGAACGGCGATGTATTTTTTTTACGTGGTAGGGCCCTTAGGACCCCCATCTGCATTGGAAAATCAATTTATGACAAGCAAATTGTTAGTTCACTTTTTTGAGCTCTGACTCAAATAAAAAAACAAGACCTTTGTATTTTGATATATAGTTTTTTTAGTTTTTTATGTTAAACATGTTACAACGTTGTAAACAGCTGAAAAAGCTAAACATATTTGTCAGCCTGAAATTTAATCTATGAAAGGTCCATTTGCAGAGTTGTGCTGAAGATTGTCATCTTAAAGGTTGAGTGAAAAACATTTTTATTATATTAACAATTAATGTATCGAGTTCTACTTGAAAAAAAACGCACAGTTCTAATAAAAAAAATACGAGTTCTACTTAAACAAAAAGAAGGAAGAGAGAAATTATTCAAAATCAAAGGATCGTCGCAACTTCAACTCTCAAGTGAAACTATATAGTATGTTCTTTGATGCCAATCCATTACTGATCTCTTGTTGAAATTATATACGTATTCAGCTATTGAAGCAAACATTAGTAGTTTTCCACATCCAAATTTACACAAATGCAAGTAATTATAGTGGAAATGACAAATTCCTGCATGTATAGATTTTCAGTGACAATATTAAGTATGGGATATTATCACAAACCGCTTCAATATCACAGCACAGATGCAAGTATTTCACGTAAGAAGGTTTGTGCCGTAAAAGAAGGAATGATATCAATATTTTGTATTATTAATTGGAATTTTCATATTACATTTAATGGTAAAGATATCATTTCTTCAAATTGATTTAGATCTCAGCTGTACAAAAAGAACAATATCAATAAATCTTTTATACTGTATGAGGTGGAAAGATCAGGGCTTTCACAAAATTGGATTCTCTATAAAACCTGTTCTCAAGAAACGAGCGGAAAATCATTAAAGTGAATATCTTGCATAAACAACTGCCAAAGTGAAAATATGGAGAGTTTTATGTTTCGATGAAAATTGCATTCTAATACATTTTCAAAACAGTTAATGCTATGAAACGCTTTTTTATTATGATTTGCCATCTTTTGCTATATCGATTATTATATTTCCTGCACCTTCAGGTTCAATTTCCTACCAGCCATATGTCTTTGATTGTTATGTTCGAATGGCAAAAAGACTGCAAAAGAAGATAAGAAAGAAAAAAAATAGGAGAAAATGATTTGACATATTTTGAAAGAAAACATCATCTTAAGTTTTATGAGATGAATTGTTCTTCCTAAGATTGGATTGAATGTGAATGTTAAGTTTTATAAGTTTAATTTTACTATTAGTTTTATTTGTTTGTTGAAACATGTTGCACCGTACACACTTTAAAATAGGTAGTCAAAAATTGACTAGTTTGGGTGGTCATTTCAAAATATAAATGAAGTCAAATGTGGTTTCTTTGACCCACTCAGAGTAACTTCTTATTGTGTAAAAATGACCATCGAAAAAAGTCATTTTGAAATGACCTCGGCATGTAGTCATACTGTCACTTTTTTAACTATGTTCCGGAGTCATTTTCCTAATCGGGACACCGATTAAAGTAAATGACCCTGAATGTTCTCATTTTTGACAAACAAATAGTTATTTTCAAAAGAGGTCATTTTGAAAAATAACCACGGCTGTAGTCATTTTCAACTGCAATTTGGGTCAAATGTTTGAATATTGACCATTTTCAGGGTCAAACTTATCTAACTACCCACCAAGGGTTAAAAATGACCCTTATGTAGTTGGTGTATAGTTGACCGTCATTAAGTTGTCAAAAATGACTACTTAGGAGTCAATGTTGACTACCTTTTTTTAAGTGTGTAGAGGGCACACGGGGTACACGACAAAGTCAATTCTATGCACAACGCTGAAGCCTGGATACACAACATAATCCACTGATGCACTTAAGTTTCAGTTGCAACAGCAATTTCATGGTAAATGGATACAATTAAGCCACAATACATACAATATGCAAAACGCAACGAATTGATTACTTGTCACATACGGTATATGTTAATATAATGGTTTTACTTCTTTGTTTTGTTTTGTCTTGTATTTACTTTTTCAAAGTAGCTGAATCTTTGATTGAAATATTTACATTTTTGCCATAGCACAGAAGAGTGTTCTCATTATCTGATAATTAATTATTAATTCCATAAGAGTATATTATTATTACTTATTATTGTTTACACATAACTAATCACGCGTATAGTCAAATTAATTTAATTTAAATTTAATTTAATAAAATGTAATTAAACATTTGTGATTAAATATGCAAATTTAGAATTTACGTATTGAATTCAAACTGCCAATGATTGGTAAGACGTTTTAAAACACTTTAAATAAACGAAAAAAATCAGGTGATGTAGCAATCAGAATACATTAGCTGATTCATACTTTATGGTTATAATACACTTGTATATACACACAGTCGCAAAATGGTTTCCACGATTAACAAATGCCACCTCTCTAAGATTAAAAAATCGTTTCTTTTTAAATGGTTACTCAATCATTCTATCATTCTAAATGCGCTGTACATAATGTAAATCCTGGTAAAATTAGGTTAAGATACGAAAGTGGAAAATATCTACATGTGAGATAAATTTGTTTCATTCACAAATGATGCATCTGAGTAGAAAATATTCACATTTACTAGTACATATAAATACACCAAATATGCATAAAAACAACTAATTAATGTTATAATGACTACGACTAAACCTAAACCAATTACCGGCGGTGGTTGTAGTAAGCTAACGATAGTCACATCAATAACGTGCATTTGCTGATAGTAAATAATGCCTTATAAGGATAAGCCTTTAAATATTCATATAATATTTGGGCAACCTAAGGTCACAAAGAAAATTGCGATCACAAACCACATGGATACGTAATGGTATAGGGTCAAACGAGGTCTGGTAAAAGACTCAAGCTTAGACTCACCAGGTATACACTGTATGCAGCGCCCCATGAAGGAGCATTCGCACAGGGGACCCATGGCTTTACGTGACTGTCCGACCACGGAGCAAGTAGAGTAAAGTGTCTTGCCCAAGGAAACAAGGAGACGAAAACCGCCCGGTCCGGGGCTCGAACCTACAATCTCTGTATTACGAGACCCGTGCTCTGACCACTCGGCCACGCGCCCGCTTACACTGAAAACACAGTGGGTTTACGTGAATGATATGCTGGAATTGACCTAGTCAAAATAATCATCAACTTTGTGCATTTAAAATGTGTTTTGTACATGAAAAATGATTTCCTGGCAGAAAATACTTATATATAGTACACATTGGAATATCGACCCGGAGACCTGTTCATCACTATTTCCAACTTCAGCGGTTTTCGGGACATAAGTTACCTTTAGCTGTAACGCGTCACATATAACAAACTTTATATAAATGGTAATGTAGATTATACAGTTTTATATTTTAAAATTTACATATTGAAATCTCTGAAATTTTATATTTTAAAAAATCATGCTTTTGTATCAACTCAATTCGGGTACCTTTGATGATACGTTTTATAACGTCTTTATTGACTTTCTGAGTTTTATAATTGAGAAAAAACACTTTCAAGCACATTGACAAAGGTACATTATCTAAAGTGGTAACTTGTCATATTACATAAAGTGATCTATTCTATTATTTTGATGTTCACTGCGTTTTATCATGGAATAAATAGATGAGAAGGAACCACAATGATCTCAATCGGTCTTACAATTATCCACTTTGCTATTCATGCGAAGAAAAGGAAGGTTATCGATGAGCAATCAGTTCGAGTAGGTTGATCATATTCCATATGCCGCTATTACTGAAATATTATCTGACAATTTACAAATTTATGCACGAACAAACATACCAACACATGAGGACCTCTTTACTAACATGATAAACTACTTTGAACCTTGCAGTATCTTTATTTGATGTTCAGCAGATTCTCAAATATCACATTTAATGACTGGAAGACAAATGATATCTTTGATCAATCAATGACATATTATGTAATGTTCCGGTGATCTCCGGGAAAGATTGTTGTCGTCTTCGTTTTCTAATAAGTGCCCAATGCTGTCCAGTCCAGTAATAAAACAGAGCATCGAAGTTGGACACATCTTGCAATAACTTGGTTGGAAAAGCGCGGATGGTACCGATGGTTTCCAAACAGTGGGTACCATTTTCATAGCAAAGAAAGTACCGTGAATGGAAAATCTGTTACAAACATTCGAACCATAATTAAATGACCCATTAAATTGCTACTTCAGATTCTTGACGAGCAATTGAAATTAAAAGAGCGGCAGATGGATTGATGCTTTGATCAGTATTTGTTGTGATTTCTTCTTATCTATTTATTCCAAGGTTTTATCAGTATGTTTTATATAATGAGGTTGTTTGAAAGGTACTTTTTGTCCTTGGTCGATTTACAGGAAGGGTCCTCATACACCACACTAAATATCTTCCAGCGTTAGTCATGCAATCATATTTTCAAAATAACACCGATAAGAAAATGCAATATATGCAGTTACTGCATCTACCTACACGCCTTGAATGTTCCTGACATTTCGTTTTGATAATAACGCAACTCAGTTGTTAAGCTCTTAAATAATTTAAACTGTATTTACCGAATTGTTGCATTGAGTCAAACTGTAGATGAGCAGATTAATAAGAATTGCTAGCATTACAAAGGCTTTACATAGAACCGCGTAGCTGCAGGTGTCTTTAGAATCGTTCACATTACCTGTCTATATTAGAATTGCTGCTGTTAAATGGGGCTATCTGGGTATACAAAGTTAAGGCTAATGAGACTCAATTCTGAGTTTCCCGTCCCCCGCCCGCGTTATGAAATTTTGGCCGCGTTTGCCGACCAAAATCTGAAAATAATTCATTATTTTGAAAAAACGATGTCTGAAAGTCGGCAAAATCGCTGCCTGACACATTGAATGATTCTTAAAATGAAAATTTGATATTCTGTGGTTTTTTTTAAGTATATTAAACGTTTTGTTATACCATAAAAAAACACCACAGAATATTAATACTATGAATATTTATATTCTGTGGTGTTTTTTTGCAGTGTATCAAAAACCGAAAAAACACCACTATACACCACCGCTTTGTATCTTAGTAGGTTCTTGTCTTTTTTGTTTTGTTTTTTTCAAGGTCTTTGCCTTAAGTTTGTGTTTCCTGATCTTAAGACTACTTCATTATTTTTGTTACGGCATCTTTGGGCCTTTCTTGGTGGGTTCTCAAGTTTTTTTGTTGTTGTTGTTGTTCTTTCTTTTTCTTCCTTTCTCGCAAGGTCTTAGTCTTGCACTGTAGCTTTTTGTCTTTAATATAAAGGTTTGGTCTTAGTAGGACCTATAATAAGGTTCTAAAGGCATAAGCAGTGGATAATAAGCAGCTCAAAAATAATTTGAAAAGAAAGGTTGAACGAACAACCTTGGAATTTGTTGACAAAAAGGTTGAAGTCATGACATTTTGAAATAATGAATAATGAATAATGAAAAAGTTGCCTCATTGTGGGCTGAAAAAAATGTGACGGGAAACTCGGAATCGAGTTTCATTAGCCTAATGCCTACTAAAGTAGCGAGTCATCTTGTAGGAAGGGCAAAGAGCTGGCATTCATGTTTCTTTCTATTTATCGTGTCTCCTTTATCCTTCAAAAGTCAACATATAAGTACGTTTAGAGTGTTTGGAAACACATTTCTGAAAAGCCAAAATGTTTTAAAGTAAGTCCAGCTCTTCGAAGCATTTAAAAAACAAATAACCTTATTTAGGCTTTCGCCAAGGATAACCAACTTGGTACTTGTTACCAAGTAAGCTGAAAGAAGCTTATCTTTAACAGGGCTCCAAGATGTTTTTTTTTTTAAGCTGATAGATTGTTTTATTCTTATGTTTGACACTACGTTCCTTCAAGTAGTGAACAGTTCATTGGAGATGACTATCCCTTGCATACATCACCCTGTCCATCTAGATACAATATTCCTTTCTTCTCTAGATCACAACCTAGTCTGTGAAGAAGCATTGTTCTGTTAGTTCCTGACAGTCTAACTTTTCTCTTTCTCTCTATACACTTTTGTCTCGGTTCACGTTGCCAAAGGTACATACTTATTGCCTTATAATATTCAGTATTGGTTCACTTATATATCAGCACGAGTCCTAAGCAATTCATCACGGATATTAAAGAAAGAAGGGAAACGTATTCTAACTACTTATTGCAGCTGTGTGTCGCATCTCAATTTAGCCTTGGCGTCCTGAATTAAGTTGTTTTAACTGGGTCAATTTAAATCAGTGTTGATATTCTAAATATCCACTCTATCCAGGTAAAACATATTTTTCAAGAGTATGCAAACGTAGTTATACATCTTGGTTATCGTAATCTACAGTCATGACTTTTCAGGATTTTTATTACCTGATTATTTACTTTTTGTTTCTTGCAGATCACGATGTAATCGGAATAGTAGTCCCATGATCTTATAGTCCGGGTTGTACAGTAAAGTATAGGCTAACAAAATTAGTGTCACGCATTATTCCGTTATGGTCTATGGAAGGCGGACTTTGAAACGGCATAAACGAATTATTCCCGTTCATTATTGCACTAAAGGACATGTAATTAAACATTCACACTACACATTTTATTTTTATTTAGCAACATAAGACTCGGAGATGCCACAAGTTTACTGATTAAATGAAAATATATTGTGGGTTTTTTTTTCAATAAACTGTCTTATTTAATTCATTTGATAAAGTAAATTATGTAAGAAACGAAGATACTGGAATTACCAAAACTGAACATGATACTCTAATTGTGAATAAAATTTTAAATAGTGTAGAAATTTGTTTCTTTCTTTGAAACATTTTGATCAAATAATCAATCTTTATTTCCACTGAGCTGTTTTAAGGCTACAGTCCCTAAATCGTCTCGCTCGGCTGAACGTCA
>JXSR01S019827.1:7479-26535 GCA_000969725.1 Ophiothrix spiculata | reverse complement strand
AACTGAATATTAAAGAAAGATCTAGGACCCCAATGGAAATAAGCTGAGGCTTTCTTGGGTTATCCTTGGCTATCAGCCTAAAGAACTCTTTCTTTCTTTTTTTTATTAACATGGTAATGGGGTTTTGTAAAGGTTTCTCCCTTTTATCATGGTTTTGGTTTTTAATGTTGTGCTATTGGAAGTGTAAATTGAAGCACATTCCTTGATCTTATGGCATGTTTTCCATTTTCTGATCAGTTATGCATCATCATGTTAGTTTATCTGAGAAATTGTGACAAATTATTGCCACAGCTGATTTATGATGAATGAAGAATACAGTTTATTAGTTTTGTTGGTGTTGTGGTTAAGACCATGTAAGGAAGTAAAAAATGATGTACCATACATGAAAATTTTATGGTAGATGAACAAAAATAAAAACATTCCATCTGCAATTTCAGTGATTCTCTCACCTTTAATTTATTGATATTTTAAAATGCATATTCATAATTATTATTTGATTTAGGTGTGTAATGCGTCTTGGAAAAGGTGCTACTTCAGGGACTCCATATTGGTGCAGCAAGATATCGTTAGAAGGAGGAACTGGTATGAGATCACTAAGAGTGAGCCAGACAGGAGGGAGGCCACAAATGTAAGTTCACCGACTCCCTCCTCCTAAGGAGGTACTTAGTTGTTGTTGTTTTTAGTGTATGACCCTAATTTTAGGTGAAGGGGGCTTGTGTATGAAGAGTGGGTCTTCAAAAGGGATCCAGAAGTAATGCTTTACATTTCAAATAAGTTCCAATAATTTCCACCGCAAACGGCACCGGACATTAATTGGACTAATAAATGGGCTCCATCCATGTGTGCGTCCATGTGTCTGTTATGAAAATGTTAACCCAAATGTTAAACAACATTTTCTCAGAGACGGAAGGTCGCACGTCCATGAAACTTGGTGGGTGGGTGCCCCTTGACCGTCTAAAGACAGAGTTTGTATTGGTTAGTGGATTCAAAGGTCGCCGGGATCATGAGGGGTCATTAAAGGTCAAATGGGGTAAACCTTGGTGTATGTACATGGATTTGGAGATCGGGGTTGATTGTTGATGCCAAAAATGTTTGAGGTCACTTCAAGGTCATCAGGTGTCATTAAAGGTCACACGAGTTCAACATAAAAAAGCAATGGAAAAGATTACTACACAAGGATTACTAACATAAGTACATTTTTGCAAAAGTGTTGGGTACTGTTTTTGTTGATCCCACCCTTCCCCTTTTTTCATGCTTTTATATAAGTTGCCCATGTTGGTTAAAAGGGTTCAGAAAGGAAAAAGGTGAGATTCTTAACCCATTCCACACAGTGAAATCTTTTGCTTTCTTACGATTTTTACTTACTGCCCCTAAATCATTTGTGTTCTTACCACAGGGTGTACCATATCGGTATAGACATACGGCAGGGCAGAGGACGGTACTGTGACACCAAGATTGTCACGTTTGTACCACGCTTCCAACTAGAAAACAGATCCAGTTGTAAATTAGCTTTTGCACAGAGGCATCTGGTGCAGGGTTTGGTAAGTAGAAATATATGATTTGAAGAGATATGTAAAGCTATCAAAATATCACTGCAATGTACAATACGGTACAATGCTAAACTTGATTCACATTGTCAGAGGCACACAGAGTATAGAGTCATGTCAAGTGATACAATTTTCTGTCTCTTAATAATTGGTCTTGAGGAGGAAGTATGAATCCATGAAGGAGCTGCAAGACTCATGTGAGTGCAAGGACAACGATTCAGAAACCAACATTTTTTCTTTAAAGTATCAGTCACACAAAGCTATTTGATGCTTAAGGACAAAGATGATTCATAAAACACACTTTTATCCAATGTTTCTAAAGTTCATATGTGATGGCTCACCCCGAAAGGGGGGACTTTGAAGATGGTATCAATTTTGATTTTTTTTTTTTCATTTCATCTGTTGCAGCATTTTTCAAGTTTTAAAATGACACCTTACTTGTTGAAATTGATCAAGGCGATCAAATTTTTATTTTTTGCTGCCTATTTTCACCTGTATCTTGAAAAGTTTTCTGTCGCAAAGTGCCCCTTTTCGGGGTGAGTCATCACATATATACTTTCAGAAATTGTATATAATTAATCTTGTGTTGCATCATTTGTATGGAATGGTAATAAAAACGGTCATAATTTCAAATGTATGCAGGAAAATTAATAGTGGCACGAGAATTACTAAATAAGTAAATTTGGAAAAGGAAAGGAAATTTGAATACAATTATATCAGATAACTGTGCTATGACATTGAATTTGTTACCATTTCAGGGATCTCAGAATCCAGGCGAGTACTTAACTGTCATGCCAGGATCAAGTGTAATCTTTCACTGGCCAAGAGATGATCTAGATCGATTACTGTGTTGTCGGATGGCTGATGATAATAGGTGCCGATGGTCTGGTGGGATTAGGATTGATAAACCAGGATCACTCAACATTAACATGAGGTAAGTAGGGTTAGTACCATGGAATCTAAACTCTAAGGCCCAGTGCAAACTCCTCTGTCGTATAGAATATTTTGCTTAGAATATTCTATGCTGACGACAAAATGACGTTGGTCATCGAATAAAATACACAGTTTTATTCGATGACCTACGTCATTATGTCGTCAGCATAGAATATTCTAAGCAAAATATTCTATACGATAGAGGAGTTTGCACCGGGCCTAAATGGGCAGAAGAGTCATATTTCTGACTGGGTCAGGGTTGCTATCTTTCACTGGATAAGTGAGATCATGTAGGAGTGAGATGATGAAGGTCGATTACACTGATAGCTGTTGACAACTGATGTCGATGATCAGATGGGATAAGTAAGATCACTCAACATGGGGTCAAAATCTAGTCCTTATCAGGATATTTAGGGGGTGAGAAATCCAAAAACGAAATAAAAAAATATTGAAAAACTTTTCCTCTCTTCTTTTTTACATATGAGTCACTTCCCAGATAGCAAAGCATGCTTGGGCCAACATTGGCAATGGTCGGCACGATCGCGGTCGCAGAGCCGATGTTGGGTCAACGTTGGATAAACATCATGTAATTTGGTTGGCAGATGGGTGGTAAACCGACATTAGACCGACGTTCATGACGTAATAGAATGTGGGTGGAGCTAATAGACCGATCTTATTTGGCCAGATAAATTTCTAGTTTGGGTTAATTTCATCCAAATTAAGCTATTTTACGCTAGTTTCTACCTCAATTTATATTTTCTACAAATACATGAACTTGAGTTCAAGGTTTTGAAGTGAAATATGCAAACAAAATGAACCAAGACACCACAGAAATTATGTACATTTCAGTAGTGACCTCATGTAGTATTTGAACATATGGTATACTTGTGTTCTTGCAATGCCTGTGCTATTTTAAACAAGGCAGCAAAGGAAGACATACTTGGCGTGTCCTCCTATCATTGTGGAGGGTACCACTTCTTTACTGAGTGGGAGAAATCCACTTGGTAAAAATCACAGGCCCGATATCATTTGCCAATGTTGGCCCAACATAATCGGCTAACATTGGCCCAACTAAACTTTGCTATCTGTATGATTTTGTAACACATTGGCTTTTCATTGGCCCAACGTTCAGCCAACCGTCAGAATGCCAATATAGGAATGACGATGGCCCAATGGACAAAAGGACATAGGCCCTACATCATTTTGTGTACATTGGCCCAACGTAACTATCGACATTGGCCCAAAGTTGTTCCAACTAAGCTTTGCTATCTGGGTTTAAGCCAATCAGGGGTCTAGCTTGCTTACCATGGAAACTGGAAAATTTTGAAAAGCATTTTCACAAATGTAGTATACAACACATTTTGATATACCTTTTGGCAAGTTGTGAAAAGGGCTATCATAGGTTACCCGTCTCCAGACTCAACCTCCCCCCTCCAGGCCCCTCCCCTTAAGGTGCTGCTGAGCCTTCCATTTTTGTGTGGTAAGTCGGTTCATACTTTTTGATATGTAGCAGTGTTTTTATTCATGTGATATTTTATTTTCTTGTTTACACAGGAGTACAAACCAACAGTCCAACATTATGCATGCAGAAGTCAGCCTGAGGGGTGCTACATTCTTTGTTGTCTTTGGTGACTACCATGATATACCTCCACCCTATAGGATCGATAACGTATCAGAGGTACAGTATTGAAATTGCCAGTAAAGACCAGTAACACTGTAGTAAATAAATAAATAAATATGACATGTATTATATAGAAGATAGCCTCATTAGTGTCTAGCACTGCTTTTCATGAGGGTCCTCTGTCAGATGATCAGGTACATTTGTCAATTCTAGTATAGGAGGAAAACCGGAGTGCCCGGAGGAAAACTTGCGCATGCAGCACCTTGACTGGGGTTCGAACCCGTGACAGTCCAGGGCTCATTAGTACAAGGCGAGGGAAGTACCGTTGTACCACCTGCTTCCCCAAAGGGAGATAGCAAAACAAAAAAGAAAACTGCTCTGCATAGTCAAATGAAAGATATATAATTTTGTTATTGTTTTTGATACTATGTGACCAGTCCATACTCCTTTCTTTATCTTTGAAAAACTGAGAACTGTGTGATCATTTTTCATATTTTGTGGTTTAATTGGTCAAAGAACATTTTTTGATTTAGCTGTCTCCATTTTAAAACCAGGGATGTAAAAGTTCCTCTTTACAGCTGATTTCCTCATTTTTGAAAATGTTCATGTGCTAAAATTTTAGCTTTTTCATTCATTTTCAGCCCATTTTTGACCTTTTACCACACTTTTACGACGCTTTTTCTCGTTTTTGTCAACTGGCCTCTCACACCCTGTAATTATAGCAACTCACAATTACTAGCACTCAATCCCTTCTGGACCATTTTAACATCCTTTCCTTCCTACATCTCCTTGTTGAAAAATAAAAAATGTTATTCACCCATATTTCATATAGACATCTTGCATATTAAACCCATGCCCACTTATGGTACACACTGGGGAAATTGCTGCCAGTTTTACGCAATGATTTTTAAGTTTTGGTCAGGCTGTCTTATAAAGTACCATGATAATAATTATGCTTGATTGACAAATGTTTGACTGTTGACCTCACTTGTTTGATCCTTATTGTTTTTCAGGTTGATTTGATATTTTACCAATCTAAAGTAGTTGATATGACTTTGAGAACTACAGTCAGAGCAAAGGCATCATGTAAGTTCAAAGTCATATTGCGCATGGAATAAACTTGCCATCATCTTCTTCTAATATTCTTCCAAAGTTGAACAAAATTGCTTATATAAACCCATAAAAATTGTTTTTCTTAACATACACAATATCCATACTAAATTAGCTAAAGCTTTGTATTTTTGAAAACGTCGTATGTAGTGGAGTACACCAACAGTAGCAAAATTTTTGGTGCTTGATGTTTTGCCTGGTTAACTATCAAATTATTTTATTTACTGTATATCATTCAAACTGAAAATAAGCTTTTTGACAGCACTCAGTAATATCAATGCCTAAATTGCTTAATCAATATCACTGATGCTGGGTTTATTGATACACATGGTAATCTCCTCATGTTGACCAACTCAATCTCAACGTGGTCACCGAGAGATTACTTCTAAATATTTAGATGCTCTCCGACTCATTCAGCTTTACTCGTCGCATTGATCATGCATGTGACACTTCGTGGTCACCATGTTTGACGTGGTAATATTTTGCAGTGGTACCTTAGCTGCACATGTAATTTCATGTGCAATGTCATTTCACCGTTTCTGGTGTACCAAATTTGAACCTTACTGTGGTTTGTCAGGTCAACTACAGAAATTAAGAAATTGTATTGCTACAATTTTTCCACTATGTGTAGGTGACATTCTTAACTGTTTCTGTGCCAATTTTCAAATAGCTACCTTTAACAGAACAAAAGTTTTAATACAACAGGTAGAATGTTTTGAATGGCCCTCATATTTAAGTTAACTTGTGTGGCTGGCCGTTTTTTGTGAATCAATGCAGGACTCAGAAACAGTAGGTCTCAAGGCACAACCCTGCTTCAGTATTTATTCTTTTCACTGATGTAAGTGTATTGGGGAGGTGTCAATAATAGAGTTGAAACTTTATACAAACAAGTTGCTGTGGACAGAGATATTAGTACAGACTGGGACCATAAAACCTACGAGGTAGGTTTTATGGTCCCAGGTAGACACCCAATTCTTTGTGTCTTTGTACAAAAAATTGATTTGTTAACCAAATAACTGCTGTATTTTTTACAAACAATGCAATTAAATGTTTTTTTATGATCACTTGCATGCATCTTTCTCTTTTCAGGTCCCTACTCATGGGATGAGCCCATCTTACCTCAAACACTGACAGTTGGGGTCAAAGGTGGATCCAATGCCAACTACAGTCTAGAAACACTTGGGGAAGGAGAGAAACTCTACTATGAGAATTTCATTTACATAGCTATGACCCACACATTTGACAGGTAGGTTTCGTCATGTGATTGCAAGAAAGTCGTATCTGCAATGGATGTCATATGTTATAAAAATACCTTATCACTAAAGTGTGTCACCTGAAGAACCATTTCAAGAGCCACTGACCCAAGACTGGACATTATGAAGTGTTCAATTCAAATTGATGACAAATGGCAGCCATTGCAGATACGACTTTCTTGCACTCACATGATGGTTGGGACCAACTCATTATTATGAGATAGCACTCTGATACTTATTGAGAGGTTGGGTTGTTTAGTTAGTCCAAGAGATAGAAGCAATTTATGTACAAAAAGTACCAAAAAAGAATAAGGCTTTTTCAAAAATACACATTTTTGGGGTTGGCACTATTTGTTAACTAGATCAGAGATTTTTAAGTATGATATGCCAAAACATCAAAATTGTATGTCCTGCTTAAGGTTAAACTAATTCAGTAATATTATATGTATTTGAAATCAGAAGTTTTGCATTCACAAAAATTTGTTGTTCTGTGGCGATAAAAATTCAGGAGTTTGTGGATTTGAACTGGGACCATTTGACTTCCGGTTAGGATTATTATACCAGCGAGTCATCAAGGTCCATATGAGAGAGTCTTAGCAAAATCAAGTCAAAATTTATCGCACATTTGGACATCTGTATAGCAACCAACATAGTGCCCATGATATACTTACAAGCCGCAGCTAGCATCTTGCTAAACCCTAATGAAGACGCTAAATATTTTACCTTGTTAGCATCTGGTTAGCGTTTTCATAGTACAATGTATCTAAAATAAAACTACATGCTATCTGTATCTTGTAAGTATATCATGGGCAATATACAGAGTTAGGAATGTTGTGAGATGGCCTTTATGCTTCTTCTTGACAAGGCATAAGACCGGTCCAGTACCTAAAAATGACATAGTATTTCTAAGATTGGTTATTGTTTGCTTACTTTGATATTGTAGAAATGCACAACAGTCAGGAATATCTACTGTTCAAGGGGAGGAAAGCTACAAAAGAAAACAGCTAGTTTTTGACATAGACACTCACAGACCAGATAAACTAAAGTGTGTTATACTAAGACCAAAGGTGAGTATTGTACACAGGGAGGAATGATACAAAACAAAACAGCTAGTTTTTGACATAGACACTCACAGACCAGATAAACTAAAGTGTGTGATACTAAGACCAAAGGTGAGTATTGTACACAGGGAGGAATGATACAAAACAAAACAGCTAGTTTTTGACATAGACACTCACAGGCCAGATAAACTAAAGTGTGTGATACTAAGACCAAAGGTGAGTATTGTACACAGGGAGGAACGATACAAATGAAAACAACTAGTTTTTGATATAGATACTCACAGGATAGAGTGAAACTAAAGTGTGTGAGACTAAGACCAACATTGAATGAATATTCATACACTCCGCATGTAATTTAGCCAATCAGAAACCAAGAATATAAATTGCATGGAGTGGAATGAAAATTCACAATGCACTGACCTGCTGAATTTTGGTTTGCGAGAAGGGCATATAGCATGTATAGTTCTTGCATTGTTTTTGTCAGGTGATTATTGGTTTAATTTTGACTTAAATGCCTATGTAAAATCTTCATTTCTTTTCACAAAATATGAAATATTATTTTTTGTTTGTCATGTATGAATTAAATTGATAAATTTGCATTCCATTTTGCTTGAAAAATGAGACAAAATTGATGCAATTGCCGTGAATTTTCATTGCTGTCCAATCCTCTCAGCCCCTATGGACCTTGTGAATTGACCGCACGTATATTGATTTTGTCCAGTTTCTCTTGTGACATGAAATGCGCATTAATTAACCTATAATTGAACACATCAAAGAAAGCTAAAAAGAAAACAATCAATTAAAACATCGCTATAGGGTGATTCCAAAGTAACGTTTGTGACAAAAAAGTACAAAATTCACTTTTAAATGGCAGCTCCTAGCATAGACATTCTATCCATGAGTTTGTTGTTGATAATAGTGCCCACTGGTGGGGCCAAGATATGTATGTGTTTGAAAATAAAATTTATTGCCAAAGTCGTGAATAAACTTCATGTAAAGTTCGGTAACGTTTGTGACATCGCACGGACATGGGTTTTTGCTGTAAATGACTTAAAAATAAAACTTCTCTGACATGTTAGCGAATTTTGTATTGCGCTTTCCACAGATGATGAGTAACATATTTACAAATATATTCATAAAGTTGTAGGGAATTCTACCATCAGGATTTCTTTTATGCATTGGTTTGTTTGGAAACGTTCAGTAACGTTTGTGACATATTGGTGTAACTTTTTGGTAACGTTGGTGACATTTTTGAGTTAAAACATGTGCTCACTCATGCACGGATAGAAAAACTTAACAATTTCTGTCTGTGAAATACTTCTCACGTACCAAGTATTAAACATATGAGTGAAAAACCTGCTTACATGGTCAAATAAAAAGGCTGATTTTTTGCTTGAAGACAAAAAAGTTTCATTTTCTGTGGAATGAGCCCATAGCTTATTTTGTTATTTACTAGTTAAATCCTGATCATACCCATAGTTTCCTACCAGAACTGCTCCAATCCGAATTAACAAATCTCCTGTTGTTGATCTCTTCATCTGTAGGAACCAGGGAGGCGTAGTCAGCTTTGGCGGATGACATCAACAGGCATGCTTCAGAATGAGTTATTTTCTCCTCCAAGAGATCCTCGTAAAAGTCCATCTGAATCTGGCGACATGTTGGTGCTAGATATTTCTGAGCTGACTGCTAATCCAAAGCAATACATACCACTAGCTCTGAGGAAAGCTGACGAGAGGAGAACGGCAACACAGACATGGTTCTTTGATGTGGTAAGATTAGTACGCCAAAAATGAAAAACATTTTGTCCTCTATGCCTTTTTTTTTTGGCATTTTCAGATATCATTATGATGAAAGCTTAAAGAGACCTAATACAACTGCAATTGGTAACTTCAGATATCTTCAGTCATATTTTTCAGAGTTCAGAAGTGTGAATTTATTTTTTAAGCTTTTCAGTCATATTTGAAACATCTAAAAAAATTGTGAAGGAAAGCTTCTTTTTCTGGATTTCAAAATTTAGACGTGGTCAGTGGAGGACAAACAATTTTTTGTTTGCCTCTGTATGTATGTATCCTCCATTGTTACAACTTAGAAAACAATATTTCCCAGGCAATTGCTATGTTCTGTTTTTTTCTATGGCCAGGATGGCAGACTACATTGCAATATTGGTGGAGTGGTAGTCCAGGCATATCGAGGTGTACAAGGTCTTGCCAATGGTGAGTATTATTGACATACATGGTTTATTAGTAGAATTTGAACATCAGGGTGTGCAAGAATGATTGATTGGGATTGGGATGAAGTTAATATTGATTATTCATATTGTCCATCACTTAAGTAACTATATAGGAATTTTTTTTTTTTAAAGAGTTAGTGAAAATGCAGACTTCAATGATCAATGAATTTTTGTGCTATTACCGTTGTTCGAACAACATTGATACTCACCTTATTACTGGTGCTTTTGTGCAAATAACATGGATACTAACTTTACTTACTTTACTATAGCACTATGAACATGTCAGTAAACAAAACATATTTCATGCCCACTGTGAACAATTTTCGTGACTATTCCATGCAAAACCTGGACTATATGCATTTGGATAGTATTCAGTGGCATAGCCTGACTTTTATTATTTGACTGACAAACAACATGCTAGAATAAAAAGATACACCCTAAGCTTATCAACGTAGCTTTGATAACTGACAAGCAAAAGACAGTTTTACAATATTATTTAGCCAATTTTCAATTCATTATAGTAAGAAAATATCATTTATATACTTTTTCTAACAGTTTTTTTCACAACTTTTTACTGAAAATTAAGGATTTACTGAAACCCGATGTCTTTCCAAATGAATCAACAGTTGCTTTTCTCCAGTAATTTCTACAACAATGGTTCAAATTTTCTGACACATGGCTTTGTACGAACGACAGATGAGAGTGCAATTGCACCCCATGCACCCCTGAGGGTATAGACAAATCCGACAAAGCACTCTCGAAAGACCGCTCTCTTGCGTCGCCGCCATTACGGGGGGCCAATTTAGTAGTTGTCACCATAGTCAATGCATTGAGATGTCAGTCTTTTAGGCCTATTCCAGGACATCCTATGTCCATCTTAAAATCGAACTTCTCTTTTTACTGAATGAAATTACTGCTGAATTATGTGGTTTCTAAAATACGCAATTTGACGTGCGTTGTAAGTACGCTGTTCTAAAAGCACGCGTTTGTTATTCACGCGCGGCAGCTTTGTTGGATATTCACGCATGTGCCATTCATAATTGGACATGTTGAACTGTTTTTATACGTTTTTGTTTTGTTACCATAACTGAAACTAAGGCCAAAAAAAAAATAGTCTGTCTCAGCTTCCGGCGCGCATAGCTTTTAAAAATCCAAATTTAGCGCATTTCTTTCTTTTTTGTTTAGGTTTTTGAGAGATTTTCAGTTTTTTCATCTTTTTTTCTACTAGGCCTACTGGAAAAAAGTTAAATAAAAGGCCGCGAAGCAGCCGCAAAACTAAAAATAGTGGCCGAAAAATGCAATAAAAAATAGGGTGTATTTCCGCATCCGAGTAGCCCTTTTTTACTAAAAAACAAACAAACAAAAACCACATAGCGCTTAGGGTTTTTACCTTAAGTAAGCTGAGACAGAGTTCTTTTTTTTTTTTTGGCCTAATATCTGATATGAAGATGGTATAATACTAAACGCGAACCAGTGACTATAGGGTAAGTTTAATGATTGGGATCCCGTGAACAATAAACTTTTAGGCCAACTATGTAAGCACCCCGGTAAACACACTTCAACATGATTGTGGAAACATATCCTTCATATTGCTACTGAACAATGTAGGCCTACTGTCTCGCAAAAATGTGTTTGACTAGTTTCAGAACATCACGTACCTCTAGGCTTAAAGCATGTTTTTCTTTTCAATCTTTTGAAAATAACAAAATAATAAAATTACCGTATTATGGTAGTAGGCCTAGTCATACGGGTGCGTTAGTGTTTTTCTGTTTTCGAATCATCTGTCTATATTAACGGAGTTTTTTAGCTAGAAACATTATCTTTTGTCTTTTTAATAACATTTTCAAAGTGAGCAGATCCCATTTTTTCAAGAAGGCGCAAAACGAATATCAAAAATCTAACGGCTTCAGCCGAAGTTTATAACGGTCAGTGAGAACTTGAATTTGCGCAACTTCTGCTATCATCATTGGCTTTTGGTAAGTTCAAGTTCTTTCCACGAGTATCACGACATTGAACATTTCTTTTTCTCTAAAGCTTTCCTTTTAAATGCAAGTGAATTTACTATCCTATATATATATGTATTTGAAAAATACAACCGAAAACTCCAAGACACGCCATGAAAATTGTGACCGATACGCATATACAACGTATATTAAAGGTATACAAAAGTGGCCCCAAATGGCCCCCCTCAATGGCGGACGCAACAGCGCCACACACGGTTGAGACAAATCAACATGCGCGGTCGGATTCGTCTATATCACTGATAGTATTCTGTGCTCATTTTATATTATTTCCAACAAGCTATTCTAGAGATAATGGCCAATGTTAGGCAAAAACAAAAAACTTTAAGGTTCCTTTGACCCAAAACCCCAAGCCCTATGCATTTTGTTGTTGTTTTGTCTTTAGTTGAAAAGGCTATACACTATTTTGACATGTTTTTATTATGTTAAACCACTTGTTCAGCAGCTCCGCGGCTGAATTTTTTCTGTTTTCTGTCGATAGGAAAATTTTAAAGCAAAAAAACTCTTAGAAACCTGTTGTTCCCTCCTCGTAGAAAAGAGGTTCATGGTAAAGAGCTGAGAAACAGTAACAACATCACCCAACTTGTTGCGCGCACAAAAAGATTCTCTGACAGCCCAATCCCATACTATATAGGCTTGCTCAATTCAACATAGGGCTGCATTTTTTGCTTCCTTTGTGATGGTGGCATTTTTGTCACTTGCCTCTTTTTGTGGCGTGTTTCTCAGCTGTTTGCCACATATTGCTGCTTTTTGGTCACGTTTGCTTGTATGTCATGTTATTTTTATGAAGTTTGTTGCTGTATTTTTGTGCTCACTGTATTATGCAATTCGGCCATTGGCTGCGATGTAATCAGTTAATAAACCTAAACCTAAACCTAAACCTAAAAAAGAAACGTGGTAAAATGATAACAAAATGTGAATTTTTAACTCTATGAGAACAATTTCTGTTGTCAGTGACCTTCATGTGGTGATATAATTAAGAGATAATTACTGTAATCGTGGCTGACCCAGACTTGATATTGTTAGTATAAACAGTTTAACTGAGAAGTTACTTATTTTGATACTTCTGTAATTTAAGAAAGATGAAGTAGTCTAAGATGGAATAACTTTGTTGCATTCCATCCAAGCGTGGATTGATTTTCCTCAAAATCCCTTAATGACTTTGATAATGCATATTCTGTTACTTCCACTGAGCTTGTTATTATACCCTGTTACCTCGATATAAGAACATGTTACCTTGATCATAAGAACCCATTCAAATCCAGACATGGCAAAAAATTACTGTTTTGGAAACACAAAATATGAAAGTACTTGCTGATCTGGTTAATAAAAAGTAATAAGTTATCAGGAGGACCATTATAATTTTTTCACCACATCAGGGACCTATTTCACTAACCTCTTATTCCATCGCAAATACCAAACTTCATCGCAAAAGCGAGAGATCATCGCAAATTTGCGATGGATCTCCTGAAACCGATTTCACTTAGATTTGCGATGGAAACAATCATCGCAAACCATTTGCGATTGTTTTGTTTGCGAGCAATATCTTCGAGTGCTTATATGCATCCGCAAAGAAAACATCGCAAATGGAAGTCATCGCAAATTCTTGATATCACATGATGTTATTTCCCCCCATATTTAGACGAGATCATCGCAAAATTTGCGATAGCCTCGTCCATGGAGATAAAAGTGAAAAGATGTTAGTGAAATGGAAAAGCCATCGCAAATGATAATTGCGAGAGCGTCTGCAATCATCGCAAAAAACAATGTTAGTGAAATAGGCCCCTGGATTTGAAGTGGAGCTGAGGGGGTTCTTATGATCAAGGTTATAGGGTATGGTATCTGTATTTGATAGTCAGCAGGGTAGATATATTTCTACATTTCATCAACTTTTTATGAGCGTAAACCGAATAGTTACATATACAGAACGTCCATCCTATAAGATTCGAGGCCCGAGATTCTTACTTGACAACAGACGACAGAATTTTATTATTGGGCTATTTGTAGCACCCGCAGCAGCGCTGGGGTTCAAACCAGTAACCTCTGGTCGTCCAATGCTGTAACCACTTGGCTAACAACGCCCCTATAGGTCTTCTCTCAATTGGTATTTTCTAATCCTCTTGATATTTTGCATTCTGTTCTCATTTAGGGGGCGCCCTAGTACTAGGTCCAACAGAGCTGACACTACAGAACAGAGTACCAGTAGAACAAACTATAGAAAGGCAAAGAAGTATGCCAGGATCAGGGTGTTTGGCGTGTAAAGTCATTGCTGATGGGCCTACCAGGGTGCTACAGATTACAGACATATGGTCCAATCAGGTAAAATATATAGACTTTATTTTATTTTATTTTATTCAGCATATCATATAGTCAATAAAAAAAATTGCACATAAATCCTTAACCCTTTGAACCCTGGTCATTCCACGTGTATCTGTACCGCTGACCCGAGCCAACCTGAAAGTTGAAAAAGCAATATAACCCCTAAAGTTACTATAAATTTGATATCCCTGCTTTATTTTTACATTTTACAGTAGTCTGAATTGTTCCAATAACCAGCATTCACAAACAAATAGTATTTATGTCGACCAACATACTCAACATTTACATTGTAGTCTATGGGCGAAGCCACATTTCTTGAAAATTGTGTTCAAATTTACAAAAATATGAGGAATTTTGCATCTCTGTCCAGTAAAAAAGAGAAAATTACCCATAAACCTTGGGTTCAAATCTTCATTGATGTCTTCTGATATAGATAAGACCATTGAATATTGAAACTACCCATGACTTATTTCGAAAGGAATCCTTTTTGTAAAAAAAGAAGCAATTATACACGATTAAATGCTACTGATACAACCTCAGAACAAGTAACAACTAAATAACACAACTAACGTATTTGGTGTCCTCAGCCTATTTAAGTGTTACAGAAAATGCATTGATATATCGTAGAGTTATATTAAATAGAATAAACCATTTGTAATGCAATATATGTAACTCTTGGTCTTTTAATTTCAGACTATTGAAGTCTTTCGTAATGGAGTTATACTTACTAAATATAAAAACATATGCATATCACTACCTATAGTATTCTTTTAAAGTCAGGGCACCTCTTGCATAATGACACAGGTAGAGCATATGTTTGATTAGACAAGGATCCACTCATCAATGAGTACAATCCCTGAATGCATTGCGTTAGCGTGAAGTTTGGTTTATAATAGGCCTATGTATTTACTGTGGAGCAACTAACTTGACTACTTGTACAGCAAAGATCATTGGTATATTATCTCCAAAAGCTGTTAACAGAGTAATGAGCACGAAAGACTTTTATATGGTTCGGAGGATTTGAAAAGAGTTGATGCGCGGATCAATGTAATGTGATCCAATAGGCCAAACGAAAATGTCAATGCTCTTCTTTTTCTTTAACTATTTCATCATAGTTATTAGAAATACGGTTGCATCAGTTCTGGTCTCGTATGCTAGTGTGTAGCGTTATAGCTTTATATCCTTGTACCTTTGTTCAGTTCATCTATCTCCCAACTTTAGATATATTTCATCATCACAAAAATATATCTGTACAATAAGATGAACATTTAAATGTTCAAACCATTCTTCGTTGAGGTAATGTAATTTCATAAATATGATATAATTTATAATCAGCGAAAAAACAATGCAGAAATGTGTTTGAAGTACTAATCAAATGATAACAAACACGTCAAAGCTTTTGCTTCCAATCAGACAACAAATACCATAATGTTTTACTATATGGCCTTTCTCAAAACTTCGATTTTATTGGTTGTATGAATGCAAATCCTTTTACCTCTCACCATGAGTGGAAAGACCCATAACTTTTAATTAGGTGCCCTGGCTTTAAAAATTACTATAGTTAGGTCTTTTTATTCCTCTTTATGTTTGAATTTTATTTAGTACCTAAGGTCTGTGTAAATTAACAAAATCCAGAGTGCATAACCCCATTGTAGGCCATACTCTGCATTTTTGTTTAAATTGGAAATTATGGCACCTACCTAAAGCAGAATGTGTATAAGAAAAGCTTACCCAAAGAGACATGTTTCACCATACCTTGGTTAAATTGATAACGTATTTGTCTTCTAATTTTGACAGCAAACTGTATCACAAAAGTCTGTCCCTGGTTCAGCCTCAGGTCGGAGAGAAGATTGGGTGTTGGTATCAGCAGAAAAGAAGATGAGCGAAAGTATGTCAGCAAAGAGACCAAGGGTGTCATCGTTATCGGATGCAGTGGAATCCAGTCCCAAGAAAGACATAGAGGTAGGTTTAGGTTAAAGTTACTGAAAGGGGTTATATATAATAATAATAATAATTAATAATGATAATAATTATCCCACTTATATAGCGCTTTTTCCGATTGAACATCGGGTCAAAGCGCTTATGACAATTATTACATTACCAATAGAATACGGTCAGCTGCCTTTTACAATGTCCTTGGTATCGATATACCATTAGACGCGCTACTCGACTATATTCCTAGTAATTACTCATATAACGCTCGGGTCGACAAAGCAATGGAGACTAGATGCCTTGCCCAAGGGCATAACTTGTTGGCGCTAACGGGGCTCAAACTCACAACCTACTGATTATGAGTCCTGCTATGTTCCGCTAGACCACACGAGCTCTTTGGTTATAGGTAAGACATTATACTCAAATTGTTGTTTACGAGGTGACAGATGTCAAACTTTAGTCAATGGTTCATCAGAAGAGCTAGTCTTATTCATGGTCTTAAAAGGAGTTCTTTACAATTATGGGTTTGTTTGAAAAAGGTCTGAATAGGTTTTCAACATGATTTTTGTCTGGCCTTGGTGAATAATTTTTAAAAATTCAAAAGAATTAGTCTAATCCTGTATTTCATGAAATTTTGTTTGGAATTTTTTTTTAACAGGTAGATAAACTTTTGTGAAATGGCATATACAATTTAGTAAAGAGCCTTCAAACAACAAGTACATCAAATGATAAATGAGTGTTCAGCGCACTATCAGACTTGGTGATTGCACGTTGAAATCCTACTGACATTATGTTACACTCAATGTTACAGCCATCTGACACTTATTGCTTGAAGGCTTGAGTGCATTTTAGTCAAAAAATTAATAAATGAACCCATCAAACAGCAGTGTCTTATAATTTTCTCAGATGTCTATTATTATTAAATTACACAATGTATTTTTATATTTACTTACATATATGTATTTTCTTGTGTATGATGAGATGAAACAAATAAATGGAATGAAACGAAGGCATAGCTATTATTAATATATAATTCAACAGGTGAATTTTCTTGTACCTATATTCAATTATAGTTTGTGTGAAAATTGTCTATAACAGGGGTTCTCAACTAATTATTACAAAGTGCAGAAAATTGTCGGCTAAAGCGCCACATGCATCTGTTTTTCAGTGTATTTTTAATGTATTTCTTTGTTTTTGAGAGAGCAAAAGCATCAATATGTAATAGTCAGAGCGCCACATTTGGCGCGTCCGCCACTAATTGAGAATCCCTGGTCTATAATGGTGACAATTTGGTTGTTAAATGACACAGGACTTTTAACAATAATTAATTTAGTAGAAAAATATGTCTGTTCCTATATATTGAATAATTGAATCGCCTTCATTCATGTTATAATTGTGGTTTTTTTCTTCTTCTTCTTTTGCAGATGGTGATATGGTTACGGGATGGCATAGGCCTGTCGTTAGTGAATAACTCCTTTGAAGAATTAGCCTATATCACTTTCACAGGGATCGATATACATTATCTTGAATCATCAGGAGAAATTAATCTCAATGCTGGCATCAAAAATGTACAGGTAAATATGCTACTGGTATTTTCTGATATTGGGATTAAGAAGCAGTGTTAGGTAGTTTTTACTGCTTTATAGGGCTGCATTTGGCTTGTTCAGAGATTGTTGATTTCATCTTAGGGAGCTTGTGTGGTCTAGTGGAACTGTGCAGGACTCCGAATCATGACGTCACAAGTTCGAGTCCTGCTACGGCCAACGGGTTATGTCCTTGGGCAAGACATTTAATCTCGATTGCTTCGTCGACCCAATAGCATTGGGGAGCTGTTGGGGGTATATTACAATCTTAGTTCAGATAGGTCGGTGTCTTAAGATTGCGATCTAGTTGAGGTCAGATGGTTGTGATGATTTCCTAGTAACAGCGTAATTATGATTTCAAGCTCTATGATACTACGGTGAATAGCACAATAAAATACTGGATATTATTGACACACAATCTTTACATGAGCACTATTTCAGGTGGTAAATACTCTGTATCAACAGATTTCAGAGGCATTGTCATCAAATACCAAAATTGAGATTTTTCTTGTTGTGTGAATTACATGAAAATTGATTGTTTTGATAAATGAAACAAGTTAGTTAAAGCAAGTCTGTTGACAAGCAAAAATGAGGTAATGGGCAAAATTAGCTCGAAATTGCCAATAAAAGTATTGTCTGCCTCAGCTATACGCTACAACCAAAACAGCAACCTTAATTAAATCAGTGTGTGTTTCCTTTGTTGTTGCAAAAGAATCTTGTAAGGGCAACAGGTCGGCATACATATTTACTATGGTATATGCTGGCTTAATGAATTTGGTCCTGGACATCAGATGACCTCTTTCATTTGTAACAACCACAATCAACGAGTCGACATGCTGCCTTTATCTCAATTTGTTGCAAAATTGCACAGCACACACTCTTAATATACACACCCTACTGATTTACCGTTAGCAAAATTTAACTATTTTAGCAATACATTATCATCAATTTTTAGGGTGCTGATGATAATTTTAGCTCATTGATTTTCTCTGTGTAATATAATTTCCCATTAAAATTGAACTCAATCATAAATACTGAAGTTATTTGATAAATAATCCAGTCTTAAATCCTTAATTCTTGCTATATTTAATAGGTGTACTTAATCCCATAATTCTCGTTATAGGTTGATAATCAGTTGCCATCATCCCTGAAGCCTGTGGTATTGTTTGCATCCAAAGAAGATGAAAAAATGCCAGCACTTAGTCTTGCCGTTACTAAGCAACAGACATCAACCAATACTGTTGATATATACAAGGTAAGCAAGACTCATTTATTCATTTTTAGTTTACCAAATGACAAGATTTTTCAAGTTAAATGAATTTAACATAGCAACACAGTTACAAAGTTCTTCTTGTTCAGCAAATAAGAAAACTGTGAAACCAAACAACCAACAAAGCGTCAAAACTATAATGCAACAACTGGTATGAAAGCTGCCTAAAACTAGAC
>JXSR01S019826.1:0-22293 GCA_000969725.1 Ophiothrix spiculata | reverse complement strand
TAAAGTTAATGAGCAACATTGGCTATATGTGCTCATTTATATTCATATTTGCCAATATTTTACCAATATCTTATGAATAAACCTTCATACTATTTTTATTTTACATAATTTTAACCTGAAACTTTGCCAATGTGTTTCTATGGCCTAAAACATTAACATATGATTTACCCGCCCATCTAATTTGCATAGTTAATGAGCATTATACAAAAAGCTAATTAATTATGCAAATTAGATGGGCGGGTAAATCATACATTAAAGTTTTAGGTCATAGAAACACATTGGCAAAGTTTCAAGTTAAAATTATTAAAGGTAAAAGTAGTACGAATGTTTATTCATAAAATATTGGAAAAATATTGGTAAAAATTAATATTCATGAGCACATTTTGCCAGTTTTCCTCATTAACTTCATCAATATATTGGCAAAAACAATAGAATACAAAGAAACTTTAAACAGCAATATCTCAAAATCTGTTTGTCCGATTTGGCTCAAATTTTGGAATTATGATTTTTTTGCTTAGGTCTCTGCAACAGGCCTATTTTTATCTCAGTCAGAGCAACTTCATTTTGCCTTTAATACCAAAAAGGTCTAATGGTTCAATGAGCTAGTTCTGCAAAACACCTCAAAGGAAAATTTACCAATAATATTAAATTAATAAAAGCATAAAAATTATGTACAAATTGCTATATTTTAATTAGTGAACCAAGCAAAAGCCAACTGCTTAAGAGATGTGTGGAAGAGACAATCTTAAGATGTGACCTATCCTGAAAAAATATCTTTACATCAGATAGGTGACAAAAAGAAAAATTTGAAGGACATGGGGACCTTTAAGAAGGGTCGGTCAAGCATATTTTTTTCTTCTATTTGGATGTTAAAATTAATCTATAATACTAATAGCCCCAATAGATGAGAAATGAACAAAATTAATTTTGGGGTTACTTCTGATCTCTAGACCCCTATTGCAGAGCCAATCTTCCGTTCTCTAGACTAGGGTGTCAGATATTGAGGCCACACACCACCTACAAAACCAAAGTTGGGTTACATTATATCATCTGTGATTCAGATACGTTGGTTTTGTGGTAGCCCTATTTTTGTAAACTGGTGGGGCGTTGAAGGATCATTTTTCGTTTGCTTCCAAGCATTCTCTTGCATTCTCTTGGCGCAGTCAAGCGTGACCAGGACATTTAATCGACTGCTTGTCACTCTATTACATATACACATTCCATATGACCACTCAACTTGAGCGGTGAAGTGACCTTGACCCAGGTGTTGTCAAATCAAGTTTGACCTAAAAATCATGTTTTTCGACCCATTTGTGTTGTTGCCCCCTACCCGTAAGTGAGAGGGTTGATCCCATTCGGAGCTCAATTTTACACTTAACTAGATTACCTATCAGGTATGACCAAAAGCAACATAAGTTTCCCGATAGTTTCCTTATAAACGCCTTGTCAGATATGGCTGAATAAAGTGTTTGTGCGGAAATACTTAAGACCGCGAGTGTATCTCAAAAAGTTAACCCACATGATGAACTTTATCTTATGTTAGAACAGATGGGAATTGATCTATCTATGGGCTAAACAATAATTTATTGGACAGTTTAAACACAAATCCAGGGCAGGAGTTGCAGTTACAAACAATGGGGCCCTGCACTCTGGATTTCTGTTTAAACTGTCCAATAAATTATTGTTTGGCCTATAAAGGAGCAGTGCTGAAGCAACAAGTTATTTTATTCTCACGAGCTTTTGACTGCGTTTTGGAAGCCACTTTATACTTGTTAAGGGGGAGCTATTTGAGTTGTTTTCCCATATGGACTTAGTTAGATTAGAATTTATTCCTCTTTTAAATGGAACTAACATTGACCGCACACCTCAAGCTTTGCAAAGCGTGGTTTTGATTAACGCTGTCGATAATATACATTTAAACATTAACACACACAATGTCCAGTTAAACGTTCACAGATTTTGCTGAACGAAAAACCGCAGGCCTGTATTATAAATCATAAAATCATGAGAAAACGTGAGCAAAGTAAAAGAATTATGGTTCTTTTTTGACAGAATCCTTTAAGTTAACTGAACCATGTGAATTTTAAGTTCTCCTTTTTATGACGAAACATTGCAAAACAAGGGGGGGGGGTTGAACAGTAAAGACTGCCGTCTTATGTTTTATATGCCATTGCGATCTGATTCCCCAAGTTTGTTTACATATAGATCAAGTCAGACTTTTTTTTTCGTTATAATGATCATGCTAAATTTTAGTAGATCATAAAAACTTTCAGTTAAAGGCTTAACCGGTCTAGGTGAAAATGTTTAGCAAATTAAACGGAAATCGACAGCTTACGTTTCTATATAAAACACATGTTGCTCTGATATCATTGGTTGCTATGTACGAGGGGGTATCAAAAAGTTTAAACTTTACCCAGAAGAGATTGAGCTATATCAATGAAATTTTGTCAGATTAGTCACTCCTCTTTATGTACATTATGGTGCAGTAATTGTGTCATAAGTAGTTTTACTTTCTTTACAGGTCGTGATTGATGTCATCTACCTACCCACTTTAAACATAGGCTGCATGGATGAAATTAAGACATGCGGTGTAATTAAGTCCCTGCATTTGAAAGGTTGCAGGGCCCAGTAAATCTTATTGGCACCACAAAAGTTTTGTTGTTTGATACCATATTAAAGGGTATGTAAAGGGTAGTCGTTTCTCTATCCATTGATACCAAATTTATGAACATCGGTCCATGAATGACATCACAATGGCGTAATAAAGCATGGCTGACCGGAAAATGTTGATTTTCATTGAAATATAAAATCAAATTTGTTCAACAGGAGAGGATCCCTACAATAACGGTCTGTGGACAGACAGTTAAAAGTGGGAGAAATGTGTTACTTTGAACATTGACTATGCAAAGATGCCTAAAGTATCTCATAATAAAATTTTGCTCCTGGCACTATTTCTTCTGGGTAAAGTTTTAAACTTTTTGATACCCCCTCGTACATATGACATCTGTTGCTGTATACATCACTCAATCTCTATTGTTATTAATATACAAACAGGTGTTGGTAAATACAAAATACAAAAAGATGAAAATGAAAAAATGTGACAACACTCAAGCAACATAAACATAAAGAGATGTACCTGATAATCATAGTCCTGCATGGTAAATAAAATTGAAAGTGAAATTTGATTGGGTGGTTAGATAAGATTGTTAACAATATTTTTTTGTCATTATCACACAAACCAAGACGTTATATTCCGGGGGAGGGGCAGGTAAGTAAAATGTTGTAGGCGGAGCGTGACCAAGAAAAAGATGAATTAAGGTTGTTTTTGAGGATTGAACGGTGAATCGGGTGATACCGTTAAGAGCATCAAAAACAGTCATTTTACAAGAAATAGGGTTCTTTTTCAAATCTTAGTGTGAAAACAGTATCGGTAAAATCACCATTTAAGGTGTGACTTGGGGAAAAAAAGGCACATTTTGGCTCAGAAAAAATAACCCTTCAGAGGATGTTTTGAAAAACCCTGCTTACAACATTTTACTTCACAAAATTAGATTATATTACAATGTATAGCTAATACATGTGGATATTAATCAATAAATAATGCAACATTTCATTCAGCTCTCTTGAAAAATTGCTGCCGTTTTCAAGACAATAACATTAAAAGCTCTACCTACACTACATCTATGACTATTTGGTTCCTTGTCCCTACATATGAGCAGAGACAGCAAATCAATCTCAACAGTTTATTGGCTGATGTCCTGCACGATACTTGTTGGGATTTGTTTTGAATACTAAACATAGGACACATTTGTTGCCCTAGTGATTGTGGGATTTTCTTGAAAGGCTAAGTTGAGTTCATAGAAGAAGCCTTTTGCAAATTTTGGAAAGTCTTTGAAGTTACCCAATACTTACAGCAAAATTCTCAAAACCAAATATATCTAGCACTCCGACAGAGCTAAAAGTTTCCTCTTTAAACTTGATCCGAAGGTTGATCCGTTGGATAATCCACTTGAACACACGTCCATATAGATTCATTGCTAGAGAGTCTCTGGCATTGGTGGCCTGAATGATAGAATGAAAAGACAAAAAGAAAAATGTTTATCTCTTTATATAGTATGCCAATATATCCTGACTTTTTCAGATCTCTGGTTAAAACTATGGACCTGAAGTGACTAACATTGCAATTTTACTGAGGGGTGCAGCCCTGAAGTAAAATAGCAAAATTGTACGGAAGGATCATAGTTTTAATCCAATCCAGAGATCTGAAAAAGTCATTATATATTTGTTTAATATACCACATTAAAATATTTTTTATTTATTTCCCTAATTTTAATGTGCCAAAAAGTCTAATTCAGTAAAATATCTTTGTTTAAAAACACAAAGTGTGAGTACATTTTTTAACTTTTATGAGTACTATTTAGGGCTTTCTTTGATCTGGTTATAGCTATTTGATATCATGGGATCGGGCTTTACCCAATCAACTCATGTTAAATTTCTAAACGTGGTATATAATTGTGGAATAAGTTAATTGTATTATAAGGCTGTGTTCACACAAATTAGTCATGATTAGTTGTGAGCAGCTCTAGAGTGAGAAAACTGAGCAGTTGCATTCACACTGGGAAACGACTTGCACGTTTAAATTAGTGGCATGTCACTATTGGTAACGAGATTCACACAAAAATGTACCCATTTCTTCTCTGTGTGAACAGGCTCTAAGTTGACTTGCACAAATAGCACAGTGGATCAAGAGACAAATACACCTTGGTAGACCTCACTCATACAAATACTGGACATGTTATTATTTCAAATTGTTATTTGATAAACATACCATACCCACACATAAATTTTGGGAAATCAGGGTCTGTATTTTCTTTTACTTTTTAAGGATCAAAACTTGAAAATTCATGCCCATTCTTAATATTTTAGCATTGTTAAAACTATTAATGTAAGATGTCATCTAAATACTATATAAACAGCTAATTGTTTACATTGACATTTTTATTTAAATTTCTTGGGCACCTTATTTAAAAGACCATGTCTTAGTGTGCGCTATTATAGTATTATTCATGGAACCAGAATCGGAAGTTTAAAAAGAGAAATCAACCCTCCGAACACATTTTCATTTTATTCACTTGAGGGTAATATGGTCAAAAGAGTGCAAGAAAGTCGTATCTGCATGCAATAGCTGCCATTTGTCATTAATTTGGATTGCACACTGTATTCTCTCCGGTCTTGGGTCAGTGGCTCTTGAAATGGTTCTTCAGGTGACGGTGTCCTTCAATCAATCAATCAATCAATCATTATTTGTTTTCATCTCATATAATAATTTACAATCATAAGGCCCGGTGCAGACTCCACTATCGTATAGAATATTTTGCTTAGAATATTCTATGCTGACGACAATATGACGTAGGTTATCGTATAAAACACGCAGCTTTATGCGATGACCTACGTCATTTTGTCATCAGCATAGAATACGATAGTGGAGTCTGCACCGGGCCTAATACTTTTAAATTATACTACATAACAGTCTATAATGAGATGTGGATGCCATCAATAACGCAGGGCATGTGGCAGATGGCACCCATAATAGGGTTACAAGTCACCTGAAGAACCATTTCAAGAGCCACTGACATACGGCAGTAACATTTCAGGTTATTTTTCACATTCTAGAGATTAGGTGTTAAAAAATATAACTTAAGGCAGCCATTGCAGATATGACTCTCTTGCACTCACTGATGATATGGTCCTTCTTTTGGGCCTAATTGCATACCTGTTGTACATCCAGTGGTGTAGCAATCACCTCTCCTCTCAGAGATCTTGTCTTCAGTGTCAACCCATCACTTAGTTGGTACTCATCCACATTCAGCAAGCTGGCTGCAATCTCTAAATCTGTAAACACACATTCAATACAAGACAGTTAATCAACTGCCTATTAGTATGACAATTTTTTATCAGAAAGTACAAATATCCATTCGAAGTACAATTTTAGTACAACATTCCTGACGTGCACATTTGGAAAATCATTCCCGTACACATTTAGTACAATTCTAGTATAATTTTTTGTACTAAAATTGTACTATAGTTGTTAAATTTAATTCGGGACTGAACGGAACGTGTCCTCAGAGTCATGAGCTCGCGTCAGAGACAACTGCGTATTTGCAACAGACAGGCGTTCACAAATTAAATCCAACAATAATTGGTAAAAGAGTGCTGTTCCAAATGTGCACCTTAGAAATGTCATACTTGAATTGTATTCTGTTTTTACCAGGGCTATTGGGTAACCAATTTACAGACGGATGGTGTGTCAACTTGCTCCAAATTAAAATAGTTTCATTGGGTTCCTGAAAATTTTCACATGAAATGTATGCAGTTTAATGAGATTCTTTTCTCTTCTCAATAAATACCATGCACTGCACATTATTTCCATTATTTTATCATCAGATAAACTGCTAATAAAAATTTCTTGTGAAATCTGCTGTGATTTTGTTTTGTTTTACTTGAAAAGCGATGAACTTCCATTGGCTAAATATTATTTTCATCATAGTCATTTAATTTTAATCAATGTAATCGCACTATGTACAAGTCAATGGGAGCCAGTAACAGTAATTGGCAGTTATCTCAGAATAATCAATATGTCAATTAGACCCTTTTGCCTTTGGAGGCAACGGACACCCCTGCATTGGGCACTGAATATATGTGACGCGTTACATCAAAAGGTACAAGTTGTCTACCTTGGACAAAATTGAGATTTTTGTGTTACTTGTAAGAAGACAAAATAAGCTTTAAAATGATACATTGCTTGTGAAAATTGAAGTTTTAGTTTCGAAGTTATGATGAATAAAGACGATTGTTTTCTTATTATTTTCTTTATAATTTACAAGCTTAATTGGCCTTTATCGCAAAACTTGCTTGGCCGACAACTTGTACCTTTTGATGTAACGCGTCACATATAACAAGTACCTGTATTTTTGGATTAAAATCAAGTTTTATTTCTAGGATATCAGTGTAAGTAGTCTGTTCACTTTATGTGTATCAATCTGATGCATGAAAATTCCCAGCTCTGATTTTGACCTATTTCGCTCACAAAATGAAAAATGTATTTAAATATAAATTTATAGTCGAACTTACTGTGCATATCTTTGACCTGCGCCCCTCCAGCTGTGATGAAGTCTACATTGCCAATATGTAATATGGCTGCTAGGAGTGAGAGTACGTCTTGGATCTGATCATTGCTAAACTTCATCACATGCAATGCATTCTGGAAAATCAAAAAGATTTGGGTGGGAAAAATTAATATAAGTTGTTTGAAATAAACAAAGCTGACATTCAAATATATAGAGCCATCTACGCATCCGGGTGATTTATCTCTTATTACTCATTCTTAGTCAGTGAGTGCGATTTTACTTCCTAATAAGGAATTTTGGCCATCCATTATGAGACGATAGATGACAGTGCGTTCAGCGTGAAACGCAGTGGAGCGGCGCGTTCAAAATCACAGCGCGATGCTGTTATACGCACACATCCAGCGCGAACAGTTTTACTGGGTTTGGAATATTTTACGTTTGAATAGGGGTGTACGTTTTTCCAATGATAATGTTTATAGTTTTTGGCAATAATTTACATCGTTTTGGGTTTATAAATGACTCAAATTTGTGACTAAGAATGAGAATAAAAGATGGCGATTTCTTGTTTTGCCTGTCATCTATCGTCTCATAATGGATGGGCGTACATTATTTTTTCTTAATGGGCACCCCCTGTGGGGGCACCCATTACTCAAAATAATGTACGCCCATCCATTATGAGACGATAGATGACAGGCAAAACAAGAAATCTTATCTTTTATTCTCTAAGTCTTAGACTCAACTTCCCGGATGTAGCAAACATCAGTAGCAGTCATTGTTAGAAGCGGTAATAATTGCAGTATTGTACTGCAGAAGTGACAAAAGTAAACAAACCAAACTTTCTCCTTTCCAAGTATTGCGTTCGATCAGATAAATTGTGATTTTCTAGTGTGAATCCTTATTATATTTTGAAACCAGTATATAAGAAAGGTAATGGAATGCACTGTTTTACTGGTAAGGCTTAAATAATGTGCCAAGATGATCAATTTTTCAAGATTTTGTGGGTCAAGTGACGTCAGCGTAGGTCGGTCTATTGTGTAAAAAGAGTGCTTTTGATTTCTCTACTATTTCTGATCTTTACAAAATCTACAAATTCAATTAATTTAGAAAAATGTGTATTGAAGGTTTGAAAAAGGTTAAAAAAACTTCTGCAGTGGGTAAATTGCCATATGACATAGATTGAAAACATATGCTTCAGTAAACATCTGAGAGGTTTTTTGATCAATTTATTATAAAAGAGCATCAACAATTCCACACTTTCATGACAATTCCAAAAACAAGGGCAGCTATAAGTCTACGTTTTATTTACATCAATGAGGCAAAATTTGGCATGCAAGTCCTCAACCAAACTATCCCGGATGTAGCAAACATCAGTAGCAGTCATTGTTAGAAGCGGTAATAATGTAAACTTATTGATTAGATAGAAGTATACAGCAAGGAATATTCATGTAATTAGTGATCTCAACCCCAGGGTAAAAGGGTCACTCTGGCTAAGCTTGTTATCATTCCCGAGCAAAAAAAAAATGGAAAAGGGTACTTTTTTCACTCAGTGGCAAGGCCCAAGAAGAAAGCAATATTTGTTAAAACAATGGGTATATTTTATTAAGTCCTGGAGTCACTAGTCGGTGTTTAGGGTATTGCTTTTCAAAAATGTGAAAATTTGGTTTATTAGCCACTATTTTGGAGACTTTTTAGTTTGCTTTTATCCTAATCTGGTAAATAAGCATAAAGTTGAATTTATGACCTAAATTTTCCTGTTTGGAAATAAATGTGTTTCGTTAGGTTAGTGATAAGGGTTGCCTTGTAGAATGTACATCCATAATAAGGGCTCCAAACTGGTATTGAAGATATCCGTATTCAGGGTATGAATTGGAAAGGCTTGCTTGAGGATGATAACATTTGAAAGTATGTAAATGCCACCCCCTCCTCCCCCGGGGGATCTCAAGGTCTCCTTATGACTGACCAACAGCAACAAATGTTTCTTATGAGTAATGGTCAGTCCGTCATGATTACAGGGGACATTAAAGCAACATGAAACATGGGTGGGTCTGTAAACTTGGTAAACTATTTTAGGCTGGTAAAATAATCGGGACTTAGTTCAGATTTTCAAATTCCTATAAGAGGAAGATTTATATATAAATAATAAAAATTGTGCCCAGTGAATGACATATACTTTTAATTTATTTAAGCCATTTTATTGGCAGCATTTTGAAAAATAACCCTAAAAGAGACTCGTAGGTGCAAACCAACTTGTTTAATCAAACTGTGTTTACATAGCAACACATTTTATTTTGGTAGTTACTAGGTTGTACACTGACTACAGTTTGACTAAAGTTAATCAGAGTTTCTTGAAATAGTGCAAAATCTATAAAAGTCCATCATGTGTAATGCTGGTTTGGGGTAAAAGAAAAAAGTGTGTGGACAGACCTTCCTGATTTACAAAGGGTATATGGGGCACTTAAAAACGACAGGTGATAAAGAACACTACTAATCACATATGTTATTATATGTAGTCATGTCTTGTAGCAGTCAAGCTAGCTTAAACGGTTAGGCACTCGCTTGCAGTGCAGAAGGTCCCGAGTTCAAACCCCGCTGGTGGCAAAAGGTTGAGTGTGCTTGAAATTCCCTTGGACAAGGAACTAACTGTTATTTGTCTTGTGGAAAATCTGCACAAAACTCGGGGAGCTGATCTGGGCAGCGCTGGTGTGTATGTGGGGTGATCAAGGCTAAGCGCCCCTAGAAGTTGTCACAGATGCTTGGTGTGGAATGGAGCTTATTAATCCCCAGTATTTTATTTTATTTAAAATTGTATCATGTAAACAGGGATATATAATCCTTTCTGACCTGAATCTCACTAAATCTCATCATTGAAATCAAAGTCCAAAATGGGGGTTACAATATGGTAACGAAACGCTGCTCCGGGGCAGCGACTCAGTGGTGGCCTGTTAAATGGTACATGCTGTTTGGTAAGCGGGAGGTTGGGGGTTCGAGTCCCGGTGAAAACACACTTTTTTCTACGCCCACTTTCTAAGGAAATAGGCTAGAAACTGAAAATCCTGTATGGTCAGTTAGGGTAATCTTACTAAATCTCATTATTGAAATCACACAAAATGTGCTAAGTCCGAATACGTCATAGACGGGGGGTTATATAAAGCAACTAAATCACTGCCCGGGCAGGGACTCAGTGGTGGACTGCAAATAATACACACAGTTTAGTAAGCTGGAGGTTGTGGGTTCGAGTCCCGGCGAAAACACTTTTTTACCCCTCTTTCTGAGGAAACTGAAAATCCTGTATGGTCAGTTAGGGTTAATGGTTGAGAATAAAAATCACAGAAAATGTTCAAAATAGGATCCTCAACAGCATAAAACCTGTGCATTTTTTACAGAAATTTTGTGATTTTCTTACCAAAACATGGTCAAAGCTTGTCTTATCATCCAATGTTTCATCCCATATACAGCCACTTTGGTTCAGATATCTGTAGTTCTCTGGGTTACCAAGTCTTAATTGACCTGCAAGAAAAAATAAAATAAAATGATCGTTCAGTTGGAAACAATGAAAACATATATATTTACCTATTGAATCAATACAAAATGGGCTTTTGTTTATAAAATATCCAAACTACAAATTGTTGGAACTCACTCCTTGCATGGAATGGCTATAGCCCAAATGAGCGTATTATGGCGCATATCGCATGTTATATAGATGCAGCCTTAATTACTTCTGGCAAAGCAGACGCACTCTTTTGATGAGGCTGTACCCATATATCACAGACCATGGAAAGGATGAAAACGAAACCTAAACCCAACCTTAAAACTAACCCCTAAATCTATGGAAGGAACCCAATGTATGCTTGGTCCGGTAACACCACCTTTATTGTTTCCCCTATACCTGCCCCTTTACTTTGCCTGGTCCTCCTTGACTTAAGTAAAACTCCATGTTGGCTTTGTAATGTCAGATTTTTAACAATTTTAAAGGTACAATTCATGATTATGATGTGACAAAAACTTAAAAAGAAGAGTACAAGATTATTGTAAGTCAAAAATTTCACTTGATTCTGACCATTCATTTTCAAGTTTTTTTAGTATTTCAATAATCCTTATACGCTACTGTCTTGTAAGTACTGTCGTCGGGCCCGACATTGATTAAAAAATGACACTTTTTTCACTTTTCTCAAAAATGCAAGCACATTTGAAAGAATGGTTTGGGGAACATATAACAGTCAAGGATTCTTACCATCTGAAAAACTCAATTTTTATTGAGGTGACCTTGAAGATGGAAAGTGAATCATGAATTGGTTTGTTGATGCAAGAGCAAAATGTTCCACTGTACCTCTATAATAAGCCTACATATAGAAAACAAATTCAATTATTTGTGAAGCCATAACTGTATGTTGATTTTCAGAGCTATGACTGATATATTTACTTTAACAGGTGAAAAGTTAAATTTCAAGGTCAACTAAATTAGGCCAGTGATTATAGAGAGGAAGTGAATTACAGAAATTACTGTTCAAGTAAGGCTATCCTTAAAAGTTATAATAGACTATGTGTTAACAGTCATAACATTGAACTATATCTATTATTTAGAAGGATAAGTCATAACTAGGACTAAAGCAGAATTACTGTAACAATAAATGTCCATTCATTGTGAACCCCTTCTATATGAAGCAATAAAGATTAATGCAATCAGTAACAACATGATTTTGATAAACAGATAATGATGTTCAGTGTGAAAGTGGTGAAAGTGGAAAATACCAATAAATCTGTTTTTGGCATGACTTATATATGCCATCTCATTAGTTAGCATAAACACATTAATGAGAAATGCCTAAAATGAGAATCTTCCGTTTGAGGGGTCTATTGAGCTTCCATGCCCCTTCAAATGCTTTATGGGAGCTCAATTAATAAACGCTCTGCAAGATGGTATTAAAATCTTTATTTCTAAATTTCAAATGGAAATCCGTTAATAAAACTTTCAATTTCAATGAATATAGAAATAGGCTTATTTATATAATTTTATTTATCTAAATCTAAAGAAATACTTTAGAGGAACTGAGGTCAAAAGTGCAAAGGATTACTTGTGCGTCTATTTTACACAGCACCTGTCAATAGGAACTATTATATCAATTACATAATAGATCTGTTTATCATCATCCTATCATATGGCATATGGTAGGCATTTCCTAGGTGCACAAGACAAAAGTAAATTAATCTTGTTGAATATCAATATTACAGAAATAACATTATGTATTCACAAAATGGGGCAAAATTGGGATTTAAGCCCCCACCCCCACTCAAAAGACCTCCAGGTGCTGAGTCTGGAAATTCAACTAAATGAAGGTAATCAATTTTATCAGCTTGTTATACTCCCGAGGAGGGGTCACACTTACATAGATGGAAGATACAGGTATGTGTCACACTAAAGACCCCCTTTTCAAGCTTCCTTTCCACTCCCCAAGATGCTCAATTCAAGATTACTTCAGTTCCATAGATCCCATTTTCAAAGAAAATGACTCATAAGTGTGTTTTATTAAGTTTCCAACCTAATTTTATGTGATTTTCAGCTCAAATAGTCATATTTTTATGGGAAAAAAGCATGAGTTTCTAAGACCTCAATTTCGGGGAAAATCAGTTCCATAGACCCTATTTTTGACCAAAAATCAGTTCCATATACCCTATGTTGGATATCACAGATAACACCCCCCCCCCCGGGTTATTATACTATGGTAGAATTTCCTTAATGTGGCAAGATTGAGGTTGCGTACTTGAAATGGCAACTTGAAAACAAATTTGATTGCACATAGGGCCACTTGTGTTCAAAGGTGTATAGGACCTTAAACATACACCCTATAGTTCCATTGACTAAAAAACATGTAACATAAAAGAGTATTCAGCAGTATTTTGGATGAGCTTGATCTAATCTTATAATTTTGATCTCTACTTAATGCGAATGTTGAACAAATCTGAATTGACACTAGAATATACAGAATTATGAATTTATAGAATGGGAAACATATTTTCAAATAATATACAAACTATTGAACCAAATGGATGACAAACATATGTTTACAAAATTCATAGTCATATGAAAGATTGAAATCACTGAACTATATTGCGGGGCTCTTGACATTCAAAGAATTTCTAGCATAATGAACTGTTCATATTCTTCTATTTTGTTTTTTGTTATCTTTACCTTTTTCACTCTATTGATAAAGAAAACAAACTGAATTGAATTGATTTTTGACATTCACATTTACCTTTAAATATTATCTTTTCAATACAGTAATATCAGGAAGCATAATTCATGTTCAAGCTGACCGGAAAATTAATTGCTACTGCCTTATTTCTAAAAAAAGAGCTTTAATGTCAACACTGTTTTCCAAGTTTTGGAATATTTCCTCTAAACTTGACATTTTAAAATTGAGGTCTCTCTGTTCAGATTGGAGAGACCACCTTTCATTGAAAGTACCAGGGAATTTAATGTATTTCGGGAAGCGCCACTCTCTTAACAGAAAATGTAGGTCTCATTCTGTGGCATTAACAGCTGATTATTGCAGAATGTAGCAACAATATGAAAAAAGATGTTCTGTCATATGCTAATTTCTATTATTAAATTCAGACAATCAAAGCTGTTTATGACTGTTCAAGAGAAATTCCTTTTAACATGATTAGTGAGGATAAATCTCTTAGATATCAACCAAGTGCAGAAAGAAAAAATTGAAACTTCAAATGGAAGTTTTTTGAAACATAAAAAAAAACTTGCCCCAAAGATAAGAAGGAAAAACTTTAAAACCAATTCAAGTTAAAGAAAAACATAAAAAACGAAATTAAAAAAAACTTGCTGCCTCCGGAGGCAAAAAAAATCTTGCCGCCTTCAACAAGATTAGGCTAAAAAAAACTTTGACTCGATCCCAACTTCCATGCCTCCTCCCCTGAGTATCAAATGGTACGCCCCTTAGACTATGGCCACAAAACTTCATACAAACAGTGTTTAGAAGGACAACAGGCAAGAGTGACGCCCTCGCTGCTCAATTAGCTAGCTACCTGTGATCCTACTAGATGGACGAAACACTGTTCATACAAGGTTTTGTGACCATAGTCTTACTGTTTCTAGGATTCTCCATACTCAACAAGGCTCTGTTTTCATAATACAACCCATGCATAGCCTTGTCGATTTATAGGACTTCCCTATCATGACACAATCTCGGCATGGTCGTATAATTTCACTGTCCCATAGGCCTGTCATTTCCCATATCAGTGCTTATCGGTCTGTGATCCTTCCTGTATCACGCATGGTACCATTAAAAGTAACTGGCACATATCCAAAGACATAAATCATAATTTAAGGATTGACACAAGATTGTTTTAAAACTTAATCAGATCTTTCCTTTTCTTAGAAGCGAAAGAAAACACCAAATTTCAAAGAAATGTGTATCAATAAGAATGATTAAAGATAACACCTTGCAAACTATTTATGCTGTTTTCTTACAACTTCATCAAAATACTTTCCCTTATATAAATATATTTCGTGTACATGTTGTACATGTTGTGTGTTTTTTTCACTCACCTATGATTAAGACTTTGCTAAAGTCGAAATAACAGACCCTATATTACATTCTATTTGCTACACAGGCTTTTGTGGATAAGCAGTTTCTAAGGCTGCGATCACATAAAAGTAAACATTATCGCTATAAGCTCTTGGGGAGGCACCCATGTGTTTTAGTGATGAGGATAGTTCCATCAATTTCAAATATGAGTGCCTCCCCCGGGAGGGTATAGCGAATACCATATAACATATACTTCTATGTGATCGCAGCCTAACAGCATTAACTTTTTATAAACAAATCTTCACAACTTCTGTTTAGCAATAAATTGGTTAATTACTAAAAAAATAATAGAAACATTTAGGACTATTTGAGAAATATTAAACAAATACTATACACGGTAAGAGGTGAAATAGTATACAAATATTTAATGCCTGAGAGTGCAATAGTACCAAATATATCAAGAGGTCAAATTTGGACTTTTCTATTTCACGAGGCGTAGCCGAGTGAAATGGATCAGTCCAAATTTGACCGAATGATATATTTTGTACTATTGCACGAGCATAGGCATTCAATATTTGTTTTATATCTTGATATCACACAGGTTTGTTTCATGCCGTGCAATAGAACAAACTATTGCATGGCTCAAATCACTGTAATCATGATATAATACAATCTATCTTTATTGAGGCTGCAGGCAGAGGGAAATAATCTCTTAGCCAGCAACGCGGGCAGATTGTACTACTCACCGATAAAACCATGTAGTATTTGTTTTACTACACCTCTCTATGACTCTAGGAGAGAGGTTGTAGGGAAGTAGTCAAAACTACCAACTGGAAGTCGCTTGTGGTCAGCCAATGGATGCATATGCTTAGTTCATGAATATTTATGAGTTTTGACAATTTTAAATACAGGGTTTCAGTTCTCCGATTTTTAGTCTTGCAAATAAGAAAATATAAAAATCAAAATTTCTTTCCAATTGCCAAAGAACTAGTGGTCATTTCCTGGGCAATTCACATTGATCAGGTCAATCACCAAGATTTTTAACAAATCCATAGTCCTACATACACTGCTTTATAAAGCTTCAGATTTGAGGTTACCCAAAATATTGAGATAGTGTGTATTACAACCACCACATGGGTTGCTGTTTGGTTTTCTATACCCTAAATACACCTTGTTGGTACAAGAAATGCAAAGAAGTAGCCCACATGGGGTTTACAGGATATTAGGTACATAGAATCATGTAAAATACGATCTTTCACTTTCTTCCATTTCTATATGTCCATAAAACTGAAACACTGACAACATATTCAAAACAGTTTTTGCCTTTAAAAAAATTTCACTTTTGTAAATTTCATATGATTTCTGTATTCCATTTATGCTCATTGTTTGGCCTACAAAATGTAAATTTCAATTGGGTAAATTTTTATTCTGGTAAACTTCACAATCGGTTATTACCAGACATGACTCCAGAATAATGTCCACACAAAAACATACCATGTATATCTAATGTAACCCTTATATATAGGCTACATATTATATATAGGCTAAACCTTGCTCTTGACCCTAGAACTCCTAAATTAACACTTTCCCTAATACCAAAGCTAAACACTTTTCCTAATACCAACCATAACCTAAGTACTAACTCTTAGTAGCAGTAACCATAAGACTAGTAATACTAACCAAAACCACAAATATTAACCCTAACACTAACCCAAATACAAGTAACCAAACTCTAATCATAACCCTCAAACTAATCAACCCCAGCTCTTTTTCTAACCTTAGACCCAACACTAACATTACACCTAATATTAATACTAACCCTAAACTAACTAGGGCAACAGATGGACTTACACAGGGATTTACAAAATTTGTGAAAAAATAAATCCTTCAAAAAATGTGTCAGTCTACAGCAAATAGCCTGAGGCAGTCTAGGCTCTCAATGAACAAATGAATGAGTTCCTATTAAGATTACCATATGGCGGTGTAGGGTTTCAATGACTGTAAACTCCAAACCTTGCCAATCATAACACAGTTTAAGGACTGTTAACCGTAATCCAAAGATTGGTACTCCCTCGATGGACTCCGCCAGGTATACACTGTATGCAGTGCCCCAAGAAGAAGAATTTCACACAGCTTCCACAACTTCCAAACCCTCAAACAGTTTCATTCATGCCAAAATTTGCAACTTATGTGAATAAATTTTACATGTGACTGATTTTACAAAAAAGAATTATATTCCTTTAAATATTAAGTTTCATCAATTTTTCAGGGAACGATATTTCAAAGGTATGAGATATATCAATGATCTGAATAGAAATGGTTCTCGAAAGACAGAATTTGGTGGTTTTAAATCGACAGACATAACATCAAATTTTACTAAACGCAATCTCTTGCTCAAAGAAACTCTGGGCTCAGCATACAAGATTAACTCATTCAATTTGTTTGGTATCATTTGTGTGCAACCATAACATAGATTTATATGGATACTGTTATCTTCAATCCAGATTTCCTTTTAATGAGCACTGATTCAAAAACCATATATTCAAGGTTATAATCTAGTAGTCAACAACATGCATTATCATCATGATCAAAGATCAATTCAAGGACACACTTTAATCTCCAACACAGTGTTCCTTTATTCCAACATCATCATTCAAGGTTACCATCAAAAATCTGGTAGTCAGTTTCTATGGCTGACTATATCATCATGTGCCAAGAATAGTCCAAGGACATAGGCCCTACTTTAACACAGATTTTCTTTAATGAGCTCTGTCCAGTCCCAACAAGAATATCCAAGATAACCATATGGTGCTCAGTTTTAATCGCTGACTATGTCATCATGTACTCAGATCAGTCCAAGGGAACACTTTTTAATTACCAAACCTGATTTCCTTTAAATGAGCACTGTCCATTCCAACACCATTAATCGAGGTTAACATCTGGTAGTCAGTTTCTATGGCTGACTATATCAAGATTAAAATCTTATGAAAAAACTTTCAGCACAGTCTAGAATCAATGCTGTCGCTTGCATCTAAATCAGACACATATGTACCTGAAATTTTTGAAAAGAGAGTCCTCCATTTCCAATAGCATTATTTAAGGTTGGCATCTGATAATCAGTTCTATAGCTAACTACATCAATTAATGCCAAGACCATTCTAAAGGAACACTTAAATTTCACTCCAGAGTTTTTTTAATGGGTGCTGTCCAATTCCAACACTATTAGTATTATTCAGTGCTACCATTTGGTAGTCGGTTTCTATGACTGACTACACCATGTGCCAAGATCAGTCTAAAGGAATACTTTATCACAATTCAGAATCAACCTGTAGGCCTAAATTGATCAAAACTGGTCCAAAAAAGCTTGAACATTGGATAAAGTGAAAATGTTTCCACTTGCACTAGAACTGTACAACTTTGTTGCCAAGAACATGAACAGCTATTAGAAGACTGCTTATCAGTACGGAGAGGCAAAGAAATTACAGTCATACATATATGCTTTGTTGAAATTCATAGCTTTAGAAAATTGATTAATAGCATTTTAATTAGATTGCCTGTCGTTAATCTTTATACATTTTGAATTAGAAACATCAAAAGGATAAACGTGAATATTTCTTTCATTGAGTTTTTAAATGAGTTTCCGATTTAGTCCACTTGCCTATGTTTACGATCAATTTAAAACTTCTGGTCAAGTGCACAACACTGAAATATTAATAGCTTTTAAGAATTTTTAGTGCAATACTCCGTAAAATGTTTATTAGTGTTGTGTATCATGGAAAACTAATGAATCAGCATTGTAATATGTATTAGCGATAACCAATTTGTTTTAAATGATGTTTTAGGCCAAAATTATCATTGAAAGTCAATAATGAGAAAGATAAATGTTCTTTGATGATTCAACTAATATAATTGCTGTACAATCAGAGATAAAGAGTTTGACTTGACTAATTGTGGGCTCACAATATGTTTTGCTACATACACTGAACATATTCTGTCAAATGCTATTGAATGGCTGCTGAGCACTGAGCATGGCTTGCTTACAGAAAATGTATATGAACTTGCTGGTAACATTTTCATTTAGGCGCCAGTTTCAACCTTTTATTTCCCAATTTACAAGGTTGTCCAGATTTCCTTGAAATAAGTGCTGTCCAAACCAGGAAAATGGCCAACTTTCACTTCCCGGTCCAAACCAAACACCATTTTTCAAGGTTACTATTTGGTAGTTGGGTTCTACATCATCGTGTGTTAAAATCAGCTTAGAGGAACACTTATCACCAACCTTAAAATGAATGCTGTTAAATCCAAGCATATTTATGGTTATATCTAGTCAGTTTCTAAGACTGACTATATCATCAGGAGCCAAGATCACTCTAAAGTAATACTTCATATCACCAGCGCAGACTTCCTTTAAATGAATGCTTTCCAATTTCAATTCCATTATTCAAGGTTAACATCTGGTAGTCAGTTCCTATCAGTTTCTATGACTGACTACATCATCAGTAGCCAAGATCAGTCTAAATGAATACTTTATATCACCAGCACAGATTTCCTTTAAATTAGTACTGTCCAATTCCAACACCATTATTCAAGGTTAACATCTAGTAGTCAGTTTCTATCAGTTTATATCATCAGGAGCCAAGATCACTCTAAAGAAATACTTCATATCACCAGCGCAGATTTCCTTTAAATGAATGCCGTCCAATTCCAACACCATTATTCAAGGTTACCATCTGGTAGTCAGTTTCTATCAGTTTCTATGACTGACTACATCATCAGTAGCCAAGATCAGTCTAAATGAATACTTATCACCAGCGCAGATTTCCTTTAAATGAGTGCTGTCAAATTCCAACACCATTATTCATGGTTAACACCTGGTAGTCTATTTCTATCAGTTTCTATGACTGTCTACATCATCATTAGCAAAGATCACTCTAAAGGAATAGGGCCTATTTATCACCAGCCCAGATTTCCTTTAAATGAGTGCCGTCCAATTCCAACACCATTATTCAAGGCTAACATCTGGTAGTCAGTTTCCATCAGTTTCTATGACTGACTGTATCATCATAAGCCAAGATCAGTCTAAATGAATACTTAAAACTAGCGCAGATTTCCTTTAAATTAATGCTGTCCAATTCCAATATTCAAGGCTAAAATCTAAAAGACAGTTTCTATGACTGACTACACCATCATTAACCAAAATCACTCTAAACGAATACTTATCACCAACGCAGATTTCCTTTAAATGAATGCCGTCCAATTCCAACACCATTATTCAAGGTTACCATCTGGTAGTCAGTTCCTATCAGTTTCTATGACTGACTACATCATCAGTAGCCAAGATCAGTCTAAAGGAATACTTTATATCACCAGCACAGATTTCCTTTAAATTAGTACTGTCCAATTCCAACACCATTATTCAAGGTTAACACCTGGTAGTCAGTTCCTATCAGTTTCTATGACTGACTACATCTTCATGAGCCAAGATCAGTCTAAAGGAATACTTATCAACAGCGCAGATTTCCTTTAAATGAGTGCTGTCTATAAGTCTCTGACAAAATCGATCACGTGACCACGGATTGCAGCAGACGATCGCGTTTGTAAACAATTGGCCCTGCACTCGGGATACTTAAAACATCGTCCGAAGAATAGTGACGCTGACTTTAATTCCAACACCATTATTCAAGGTTAAAACATCTGGTAGTCAGTTTCTATCAGTTTCTATGACTGACTACATCATCAGTAGCCAAGATCAGTCTAAACTGAATACTTTATATTAACAGCGCAGATTTCCTTTAAATGAATGCTGTCCAATTACAATATTCAAGGCTAAAATCTAATAGTCAGTTTCTATGACTGACTACACCATAGGAGCCAAGATCACTCTAAAGGAATACTAAATCACCAGCGCAGATTTCCTTTAAATGAATGCTGTCCATTCCAACACCATTATTCAAGGCTAACATCTGGTAGTCTATTTCAATGATTGAATACATCAACATGTGCCAAGATCATTTTAAAGGGATACAACATCATAGGCAGACTGATAACGGTGGTGTTGTGGAGATCAAAACATGGGCCGCTTGATTTTGGACGCTAAGGGACGGTCGCTCAAAGAAAAAAAAGGTGATGGAAAAAATTTGAGTCCTCTACCTTTTGAGTCTCATAGATTTGTCACCGCCATTGTCAAAAAGGGTTGCTCAAACATTTTTGCCAAGGTCGCTTAAATGTATCAGTCCGCGCCTGTACAACAGTGACAATCATTCTAAAATGATGCTATATCTATAGGCAATTTACAGGGGAATGAAAGTAATCATAGTCTTGCTAAAGAACCAGCAGCGAACATTAAGATCAACTGATTATATTCCAATAGCTAATTGAGACAACCATTCAATGTTAATAGATGTTATTCTACTTCTTGGGAAAAAGTCTTATTTTCAAAAACTTGAGTTAAACAATATTAATTTATAACAATCGGTTGGAAGCCAGACTTATCCCAATAAAATTAATATATATCTTCATTTTTTTATTGCATATGTATTAAATTTAAGGGACATCGCTGGACTGAGAAAGACAAAATAATGGAAAGAATTTTTGATTTTAGATGCAAGAGGAAACTGAAGTGCTCGTAGAAAACCAGTGAGGACAAGTATGGCTCGACAATCAAATTCACATATACCCTTGGCTTCAAAGAGAAATTCAACCAGGGCTCCAGTGGTGAAAGGTGAGGTAACAACTGCTTCGTCACCTCGCCCCCTGTAAATAAATACTGGCAATATAAAATACACTGTGCCATCAAGACTTAAATTCCAAACCATAGGCCTATAAAGATTTTTAAAAGAATGATACGCAAATTTGACCAAGAGTGACCAATTTAAGCATTAAACGCAGGCAAAAACATGATGCAAAATGTGTTCAAACCTTATTATCATCATTTCAGACATTAAAATATCATAATATCCTAAAATTTTAAGCTTCATTCAGAAGCATTCTGAACACATTATGTGCCAAAATATTATATCATACACTCCCGGTCAAAAGTGTTTGCGCATGCTTAAAAACGGGCAAAAACCAAATTATTATATCAAACAAACCAGACTTTACCATTACCATCAAAATGGCCGATTTCCTGGACCACATGCAGTTATTGATATGTACCTATGTAGTTTAATATTCTCGTTGCTCGTTATCACCGTGTAACCGTTAAGAACATTGCCATGTTATGAGGTTTCAAACAAATGCGCAGTTATATATTTAAACTCCATTTTTGGAATGTGCAGAAGACAGTATACAGTACGTTTGCCACGCCATATTTTCAGATTTGCTGAATGAAATTCCTGTTGATTAATTTAAAACTATACAAGATATAAAATCCGTAAAAATTATTGCATATAATAAACAGTTCTCGAGATATGGCTGGTTAAAGGTTTTGTGCGCATACACTTTTGACCGGGAGTGTATATATACTGTTTATTTGACACTTGACATTGTTTGCTTTATTAAGCAACAAAGTAGCGTTTAAGGGGGTGATAGTGTTACGCAATCCTGTGCTCAGATATCCTTGATCCTTAAGACTATACAATTTTGAAGAGCAATAAGGGTCACTGTAAATCCATCTTCCACCATGG
>JXSR01S019825.1:21841-34867 GCA_000969725.1 Ophiothrix spiculata | reverse complement strand
TTTTTCATCCCTGAGGTCATCTGTATACCAGAGAGGGCGAGAACGAACAAGACGTGATCTGGTAGTTATTGGGGCATGTTTATTAAGGACTCTAACAGATACTTTGTTAAAGTCGTCCATGAGGTCATTCACATTACCAGATGAAGTATTCATGCTACTTTTCATCTCATTTTCAAGATCACCTTTCAAAGAGATAGGGTCTACCTTCCTAAAGTCCCTGACTGTAGAGGTGGTTCTTAGAGGAGGAGGCTTTCTTTGTTGAACGACAGCTCTTATCAGATTATGGTCTGAGCCATAGTACAAACCAACATCGCAGAATCTAACAAGTATATTTTCTTAATCATTAATCTGCATGTTGTTTTTTTTATATTCCAGTGAATATAGGTCTAAACAAGAGATCACTCACTCCTATGAGGATGGCACAGTAAGATTTCGCAACCATAAAAAGTATGTGTTTGACCGTGAGAATTCTGTTGGGCCTGTAACGGACAAGATCCATACAGTTAACATCCCTGTCTTTGTAAGTAGTCAGTGTAGGATTGTTCAATTATGGATTTAGGCCAGGGTCAGATGAATGGTGACATTGCATTTACTACACTACAATAAATTTGGTTGTCATGATTTGTGTGACCCCTATTTATTACAATCGAGTCATCGTCGCATTAAAAAAAGATAACAATGAAAATGTCCCATCATTGACGTAGATTTATTGTAATAAAGTTGAAATTAATGCGGTAAAAACCCTGTGTGACCCCACCTCATAATAATTTATGACATTGGATTAGTGTAGTCTACCTGCTGAAAAATAGTGTGCTAATACCATCTCGTAATTACATTTTATTTATTGAAGTAAATGCAAGGTTGTTATACGTGTGACCGCATAATTACAACAATAAATTTATTGTAATAAATGTGATGTAATTTGTCTGACACTGGCCTTAGTTTATTTTATTTTACGTTTATTCTAGTAGGGAGATATCCAGATTGCAAATATTACCTAATGTTATAGTCCAGTAAACTTGTGGATGAACCTGGAACAAATTGCAACAGAAGGTTTTTTGTTTCATCTTGATTATATGGCCCCACTGAACATGTTATCCAAAACAAGGCACCAGGAAATTGAGCTAATTAGCATAAATCCAAAATGGCCGCCAAATACACCTTTAAGGCCATATATTTCCTAAACAGTTGGGTTTAGGCCCATAAACATATTAATTATCAGATAGGAACATGATACCAAAGAATCAGATAAGTATGTTAAAAGAACATTAATTACTTGTGACTTGTGTGTATGTGTACATGTGACAATATAATGCAAATATGATGTCATATTTAAAAATAGATAAAAAAAGGGTCAGAGTGGCATAAACACAGTATTTAAAACATAAAGTAGTAAAAGTAGTCAATGTGAAATGTCATTTCTCCCAAAATTAAATCCAAAATGGCACCCTAACTATAGGTTCAAAAGACTTACTGGCCATGATAGATTTTTGTTAAGTACATATATTTTTGTTGTAAAGCATTGTGGTCACATCTTGATGTGTAATAGCACTATATAACTTGAAAGTAAGTAACAACCATTTAGGGGGATACAGGGCCTCAAAGTTGTCATATATAGGCAGCCATTTTTGATTTATGCTAATTAGACAACTTCCCCGGTGGCAAATTTTGAAAATCGGGAGTGTTATCGTATACAGTAATATAAAAACAAAAAAACCTTCCGTTGCAATTTGTTCCAGGTTAACATACAATACTGGTTTATTAGATTTAATTAGTAGTCTATTAAAGCGATACCTACCATGGGGCTTAAATAGAGACTATGATTTGGTTCACTGATGCCCTGCATGGCTAACATAATCAACTGTGAACTAGGAGAGATTTGATGGTTAATCTCAAAAGGGATCTACTCATATATTAAAGGTAGGGTTGTGCCACTGTTCAAACCTGTTCTCCTTCTCATGATCCTAATTGCTTACTTCATTTCTGAAGATCCACATACAGCAATTGAAAAGTGTGATAATTAATTCAATTGTATCTGTCAATTTTTTAGCTCTCACTGTCATTTCTATTGAAAAAGAAAATTCGAAAGACCACAATTTTTTGGGAAAATGGTTCGTAAGAACCTATTTTGTCAACTAAGTCAATTCCGAAGCACCAACTTGGAAAATTGTGCAGCATATAGGCCTACCTACCAAAAGTATTTGACTTCTTCCTCCCTTGGCTGCAGATGTATCCTTTGTAATTGAAAAATATCCCAAGTTGGTTTAGTAACAGGACCCTAATATTGTGTATTGGAGACCATTTTGAATTAAGAGCCATATTCAGTAGGTACATTTTTGCCAACATAACTTTTGTCCTCATTCTGGGTTTCTGCTCTATTGTACCCTTATGAAAAGCAGTGCTGGTCCACTGATTGAGGCTACCCTCTTTAACTATGTCATAAATAAATAAATCTATCTAAGACCAAAATTTGGTCAAATAATCACAAAAAGATAACGGCATATGAATTGCTTCCACACTATTACTCCCTTTTTCAATAAATTGTATATTTTGTCTTTTCTTGCAGACTATAGCCAACCTATTAAGAGACTCATCAAAGCTAATAAAGAATGCTCACAATTATTTCCATGAGAGATTATCAGGTGCCTCCTTGGTAATAGAGGTTTCAATTGATGACATATTGTGGGGCTATGAAGATAAATACCTGAGGAAGCTCAAGGATATTAAAGATTTGTTGCCTCCTCTAGTTAAGCCTTATGCAGATGATTTGCTGGATCTTCTTTTTCCTGGTTTTGTGCTAACTAGTACAAAATTTGGACTACTTGAAGGGGTGAGTAAAGTTGCTCTTTTTAATACAAGGTTTTCAGATTTTTTTTTACTGAAACTTTAAAAAAAAAGATCACAGTTTTTGGTCTGAAAATTTTCATGGTTTTTAGAAACTGGTTTTCACCCTACAGTATATGTACAGGGGTTGCCTTAACACTTTTATATCCACAGGACAGAAGGACCAGTAAGTCTCAAAATTCACAGGTCCTTCACTACATTTACAGGTCCCTCAGAAGGACTTTTAATTCCAAAATCAGTGACAGCCTAAAAAACGATCGGACCGAAGGACCATCCCATTGCTACTGAAATTCTGTCGGTCGGGACCGACGGTAAAGTCGAACCCTATAAGTCCTATATGTACAAGCTCTGGATCATCTTGTCAAAATAGCGTTTCGATCAATCTACCACATTCAATTCTAAGCAAACTACACTAAAGGCGTACAACACTGAAACAGTCACTGTGATGGTGATGGTTGTGTAGGAAGCGTCAATGGCTTGAGAAGATTTCTTCCATTCATGAGTTCAGCAGGCATTTTCCCTATATACTCTATCAATCTTAAAGTATGCAACAAGCAATCAGACTCTGTTACCAGATCCATAGCATATCCCTTGTATTCTACAACATTGTGAACTTGTGGTTTTGTATTGTGTAAGAGACTACAAATGATTGATTAGGATTGATTAAAGACCAAACCACTGCGTATTAATATTTTTTGTATGAATTGTTCATGATTTTGGTATTATTTTGGGCTAATTTTGTTACTAACACGTGGACAAACATGATCATAAATTCATTTGAATATTCAGCAAAATTTGGTATGTTGTTATGATTCGAGAAATACAGACTAATTGACTTCCCAGTATGGTCATATTGGTTTATGTGCGTTAATTGGCTGCCTGTTGCATACTTCAAAATTGACAGAGTATAGTAAGAGAATGAGGCATTTAGAGAATAAAAGATACCATTTCTTGTTTTGCCTGTCATCTATCATTTCATAATGGATGGGCGTACATTATTGTGAGTTCAGGGTACCCATTACAAAAAAATAATGTACGCCCATCCATTATGAGACGATAGATGACAGGCAAAACAATAAATATTATATTTTATTCTCATTCTTAGTTAAAAATTTAAGACATTTTAAGATAAAAAATGAAGTAAATTATTTGTCAAAAAGCAATACACATCATTATTTGAAAAACGTACACCCCTATTCAAACATAAAACCTTCCAATGTAAGTAATGAATTGAGCGTCAGATGTGTGTGTATATCTATACCGCACTGCTATTTTCAAACGCCCGGGTCTACTGCGCGTATACGCTAACGTGCTGTCATGCATCGTCTCAAAATGGATGGCCAATTATTCCTTATAAGGAAGTAAATTTACATTCATTGACTAAGAATGTGTGATACATTCTCACATTCTCAGAATGTTCTGGAGAGCATCTTCAATTATGTATCCATCAGCTCTGTGAGCTGTCCTTCTGTGATCACTCTATTGAAGCATTTGACCCCACTGTTGCTTTGAGAGTTTAGCGTTTGGTGAATCGATGTGCAATACCATGTTTTTTTAGGTAACTAGCAAACTCTTCAGGTATATTAACTGGGTCCATTGTCAGATATTAGCACCTTTGGCAGGCCCATCATGAGAAAAGCTTATCAAGTATTGTGGTAATAGATGTTCCTGTCACAAAACTAGTAGCTCTGGCCAATGAGAATGCAAATCATGGACTACAACAAGACAGCGATGACTCTGTCGGGCTGCATGAATGTCTCCAAAAATATCAATTTGAAGATGCTCCCATGGTTTCTGTGGCCGCAGGATGGGTTAACGAGGAGGTTGCGGTACCTTTTGTTGTTTTGTCACTCAGTGTGGATGCTTAACAATTTTTTACAAATTCTTCAACCTGCTTGTCAATACCCTGGTCCCCCAAGTCAACATAAAAGTGGTAACCATGCGCATTCTGAATTTTGCAGAAGAGGTGTGTGTTTTTCACAGTAATTGCAGACCGCGAAATCATGAAAGGGGGTATTTTGACCATCCATCTCCATCTCCGTGAAAAGGGTATTTCACAGAATTGGTAAATCCGACTCGGTCTACATCCTCTAGGCTAGGCATACGGAAGAATTATGTGGACTTGGAAGATGCGGAAAAGCTGGTGGGAAAGATGTAACAAGATCTGGTAGTACAACAGATGTAGGTCTATATATAATGTTTTGTTCTTAAATCGTGATAATATATTTAATTTTAAGAGTCTTTGAAAAGGGATGTCTGAAAATCTTGTCTCTGAAAACCATGAAATATGGGGTATTTTTTATGCTAATTTTGTCCTAGTTTTTGCCAAAAATGGGGGTAAAATCGATGAAAAATCTTTGAAAAGTGGGTTAAAAAAAATGAAGAACTCGCATGGTTACCACTTTTTATGTTGACTTGTCGGACCGGGGTCAATACCGGGCCACGATATGTACCGCTTTGCGACATCGCTGTTTCATCTTCATAATGCCGGGGTGCCCTTCATGAGCCAAAGTAATGACTCTTCTCTGCAGTGTCTTGGGAATTATTACTCTAGAGCCCAGTGCAAGGCAATGTTCATTTCAAAAAGAGAGTTCAGTGCAGACATTATGGAATGGCTGTAGAGTAGTTGGTGGTTTATAAGGCCACATGGATTGAAGATTATAAGCAACGCTTGAAAGAATTCATCTTATTTAAGATTTTTGATGGAGCTTTTCCAGAGTGATAATGTTTCCTACTAATTTGGAGAGAATGTTCATTACTATGCTTCATCTTCCAAAAATCTTATTTTTTTGAAAAATTGCCATTTTGGTGGCAGCGGTGGGAGTTTTTTGCATTTTTTTACTTATTTTTGGCATTTTTTTAAACTAAGATAAAAATCAAAAATTAGAGAAAACCCTTCCTATTTGTTTCTAAATTCCAAAAAGCAAGAAAAGCTCAAAATTTCATAAATGCACATTTTAGTTAGGCTTTCCAGAAATTTTGGTGCAAAAATACGGTTTTTGTATTTTTTGTAAAAATTAACATTTTTGGTCAAAAACTTATATCATCATCATGTTCAGGGTAAAAATCCCCTTTTGAAAATGTTACTTCTATATAGTTTATGTAATTAGTTTGAAAGTTAGAGTACAAAAACAGTTTATGCCATTTGAAGGTCTACCCCAGCCTTACGGATGAAACATCAATTCACCACACTTGTTGTATGTGATGCCAAAACTTTGTTGGTTTTCACTTTAAGCCTCTGTTGTGATTAGATAATGCATTTAAATTAATGCAACAATAAAGACTTGTGGCACCAAATATTTGGTAGCTCATAAAAAAAAAAACTATAGACCAGCCTTAACACTAACCCTAAAATTTTGAGAGGAACCCTAAGTACACTTGGCAGTGGCAGTGTAAGGATTGACAGAATGGGTAGGGGCAAAACACAGGGCAAAAAAGTTACTGAAAGTGGGTGCGATTGAAAATTGGGCTTGTGATGAGAAGTGTGAGTTCCTTCAAGATTGTCCTATATTCCCCTTTGGTGCTGCCAGGGATACTTGATTATATTTGACCATTTCAATTCTGCAATTGGCTATTTAACAGTATCATATTATGTTGTTGCCTTAGTTTCTTGAGATAGATTGCACTGACACCTCTGTTGCTTTTTCCCCCATTTTTCCAGAAAAACAATTCTCTAAGTCCAGAGTGGATTGAGTACACAGGCCAAACAAGTCATAAACTTACTGGTCAGGTGCTTTCAGTGGGTGGTGTGAAACGTCTGAAATTTACTGCTCAGGGGCCTATATGGGATGATAAGGAATATCTGCCTTGGTGGAATACAGACTATGCCAATATGATCAATGGCTCAGGTAAGCTATGTAACATGTCATGAAGTAACTGCTCTTGTGGGTGTCGTAAGAACTTGAAACAAGTATCATTTTAAATAGTATATGCAATTGTGCAATTGTGTCATTGATGGGGAATTTTAAGTAGATTCTTGGAAAACTCAACTATCCTGCTCAAAGAACCTGGCAGCTAGCTGCTACCTTTCTGCTATGCTAACAAGAATTAGACAGCTAGCTGCTACCTTTCTGCTATGCTAACAAGAACCTGGCATCTAGCTGCTACCATCCTGCTATGCTAACAAGAACCTAGTAGCTAGCTGCTACCATCCTGCTATGCTAACAAGAACCTAACAGCTAGCTGCTACCATCCTGCTATGCTAACAAGAACCTGGCAGCTTGCTGCTACCATCCTGCTATGCTAACAAGGACCTAGCAGCTAGCTGCTACCATCCTGCTATGCTAACAAGGACCTAACAGCTAGCTGCTACCATCCTGCTATGCTAACAAGGACCTAGCAGCTAGCTGCTACCTTTCTGTTATGCTAACAAGAACCTAACAGCTAGCTGCCACCATCCTGCTATGCTAACAAGAACCTGGCAGCTAGCTGCTACCATCCTGCTATGCTAACAAGGACCTAGCAGCTAGCTGCTACCATCCTGCTATGCTCACAAGGACCTAGCAGCTAGCTGCTACCTTTCTGCTATGCTAACAAGAACCTAACAGCTAGCTGCCACCATCTTGTTATGCTAACAAGAACCTAACAGCCAGCTGCCACCATCCTGCTATGCTAACAAGAACCTAACAGCCAGCTGCCACCATCCTGCTATGCTAACAAGAACCTAACAGCCAGCTGCCACCATCTTGTTATGCTAACAAGAACCTAACAGCCAGCTGCCACCATCTTGTTATGCTAACAAGAACCTTACAGCCAGCTGCTACCATCTTGCTATGCTAACAAGAACCTAGTAGCTAGCTGCTACCACTTTGTTTTGCTAACAAGAACATAATAGCTAGCTGTTACAATATTACTATGCTAAAAAGGACCTAGTAGGTAGCTGCAACCCAGATAGCAATGCACAGTTGGCCCAACATGAGCAAAACATTTTAAAGACTGGCAATACAAAAATATATTTAGTAGCTTTACGTAATTTAAAAAAAATCTACCTTATTTTGAATTGCGAAAACATATCCGAAAATCAGCCTGATCAGCCATGTAATTAACGAATACAATACGTTTTAAGATGGCGCTCTTTCCATGTAATCCTATGGAATCAGGAAAGAGAAAATGGCCATATCTCTTAAACTAAGCATATTTTTGTTTGTAATGTAATTTGAATATACTTTCATGGATTTCAATGGGACTTGGAGACAATGGTCTCTGGGTAGTGTCCCACATGTGACCCCAAGAGATGTGGGGTCAAAAGTCATCTTGGAGGTCAGAGGTCAAGAGAAAGGTATATAGGAAGGTAAAATGTTCTACTTCATCCGATTTCAAAAGTTAAGGTGTCAAATTGTTTTTCTTAGACCAGGGATCAAAAGTGTCTCGGTTGACCCTTCCTTGGGGTAAAAGGTCAACAGAAAGGATATAGGGAAATCAAATTTTCAACTTCATCCAATTTCAAAGGTTAAGATGTCAAATTGTTCGTCTTGGACCACCGATCAATATTGTCAATAGTAATCATGTCATACAACATTTCCTTTGGGGGTCAAAGGTCAACAAAAAGGATAAAGGATAAAGGTTTTGTTGGTCCAAGACATGGACCAACGATCAAAAGTGTTAATGGTAACCCCCATTGTCTGACCTTTCCTTGGGTGTCAAAGGTCAAAAGAAAGGTCAAATATTATTCTCAACTTGGTCCGATTAGAAAGGTTGAAGGCGGAGGCATCGTGATCGACACTCTGTGTCGAGAACTGCACGACCCGAGAACCACTTATTCTAGTTATTGCTATTTTTTAGAAAATCTTGAACAGAAAGATGAAATTTTGCATTTTCTTCTTCACTTCTTTCTACAGATGGCTCAGTTGTACCTCCTTTCCTTGAAGAAACAGAAAGAGTTTACTTTTATGTACCTGATATCTGTAGGTGAGTTATTTTATCCCCTGTATCTTAGAATCTCTCTATTTCTATTCATGCCATCTTTATGGGGTGCAGTTATATTTCTGTAATAGCCCAATATGAGGGGCATGGTTTAAATTATTTTCCCTCGTTGATCTCAAAAATATGATTGTGCTCGAAGGGAAACCAGTAATCTAAAGACTCCCAAAAAAGTATCGCCTCGTCTCGAAAAAATGGCTCGTGCGCCAATATGGTACTCGCAAACGTAATTCTAAGACTTTGTGTACAAGCGCTGAAATTTCAGCTTTCATTTGACACCTTATTTTTGACAATTAACTGAGAAACATTGAAGTTATGAACTTTTAAAACCCTCGAGGTCGATTTTTAAAAGTTGCTAATTTCATTTTTCGCACTGTACAAACCAGTAACACAAGAGTAAGGATGATAATGAGGTGAGTTTAGTCACTGGAACGCATGGTCATTGGTATCTAAGCATTATCCATAAACAATGATCAAGATGGATTTTTTCATTAATTTTTCATTAATTCATTGTTATAAATAATGAAAAAAATGACATAAAACGAGAGAAACGACATTCAATTGGTAGTCATTACTGGTATTAAAGACATGGCGCAGGTACCACACAGAGGACGAATAACGGTGCGCGATGTTTTTTAAGGCTAGTAACGCCTACCAGTTGAATCTGAAGTTTTATATTGTTTCTCATCATTAATAAGATGAAAACAAACAAACAAAAAAACAATATCTTGATGGATGATGGTAAGAATCCAATGACACATGGTTTGGAAAAAAAAACCCACAAGCTTCAATGACCAAACTCACCGGCCTCATCGCGCTTATCTTGATCATCAGGTCTGCGCTACTGGTTTGTACAGTGCAAAAAATGAAATTAGCAACTTTTAAAAATTGACCTCGAGGGATTTAAATGTTCATAACTTCGGTGTTTCCCAGTCAATTATCAGAAATAGGGTGTCAAATGAAAGCTGAAACTCCAGCGCTTGTTCACAATATCTTCTTATTACGTTTGCGAATACCGTATTGGCGCACGAGCCATTTTTTCGAGACGAGGCGATACTTTTTTGGGAGTCTTTATATATTATGAGGTATTGGCATCAAGTAGGGCAATTAGTTATTACATCTGCTTCAATTAAATCCTTATGATAACGGCAACTATACGGTTGCCGCAAGTGTGAGGTGAACCTGGCCACTCCTGTGACGGGGATAAAACCGGATTTAAAACTTTGGCTTACTACTACTACCTTTCTGTGATGTATAGGGCTTGACCACAGATATTAGAATTACAAGCTACATATGCATTCTTCATTATCAGGTTTCCTCATTTACATGTTATATTTGAGAAGTCTAGCATGATCCAGTAATCATGATAAGATATAATCTCTATAACAGTGAATTTCTCTTGTATTTTCAGGTCAGCATATGTTACATATGAATATTCCACCCAGTTACGAGGCATAACTGTCAGTCGTTTCTCTACCCCATCGGACTTCTATGAATACTCAGACATACCTGAAAATAGGGATTTCTGTACACCCGATGGAAAGATTTGCCCCTTGAAAGGACTTCTCAATGGTACAGAATGTCAAAAGGGTAGGTACACAACCCGGGGGATGGGGGTTACTCACATTGACATGGTATGTGCCTGTCTTTTGATGTGCTTTTTTTGTTTTGTTCATACAAAAATGGTATTCATATGCGATAATCTATTATCAGTCTATCCCGGAACATATAGCCGTAACATTTGTTTGTTATGGCTCACCGTAACATAATACACTCTCTGCCGAATTCATGTGTTAACACTTTTTAGTACCATATTGACGCTAAATGCGACGTTATCACAAACCGAAATGGTCGGCTTTGAAGGTTATGCTAATCAAAAATGATCAACAAAGTGGTCAGAATTCCATGTTAAATTAGACCACTTTTAGAGCGGATTTACCATGGAAAAAAATCAATTTTAAGTAAGTTTGTCATTATACATAGATGCTTCATTATGTACGTATTTCATTATCGGGTCTGGTTTTTTTCAGGATGGGTCTGTTTTTTGAAAACTGGAAGGCCCCGAAGATAAGAAAAATTGGCGATTCGATTGTTACGATCTAGCCGTAACTTTCGTCAATGTTACGGTCCAGCCGTAACATTTGATAATGTAACATTTAACTGAGATAATTATAGTGCTTGATCGATCGAATGGGTTAGGTAATTATAATAACAAAACAGGGGTAGTGGGGGAACACGATGATGAATAGGGACTATTTTTGCTTCGGATCTCATTAGCTATAATCAATGATAATCATCTCAGACATTTGTTTGATGCATATTACCTGACCTTACGTGACCTTAAGCATGGGACGTCGCCAGCGACAGGGTATGTAAATGTTACGGTAGGCCGTAACAAACAAATGTTACGGCTGTACGTTCCGGGAAAGACTGATTATAGAATAAATATATTACAATAGTGGTATTGAGCATGTGGAGGTTTCACTGTATGGATGAATGCACTCAAAGGAACTGGCCTAGATTCCTCCCACTGATTTTATTTTCTCTTTTCCACAAAGCCAAAGGCTTTGTGCGTTTATTTGGAAACTAATCTCATTATCCCCCTGGCTTGAAAAGTAGAAGGGGGATTATGGCATAGTAGTGGATGTCTGCGTCTGCGTCGTCGGCGTTGTTGTTGTGAAAAGGGTTTACATTTGCCTCTAACTTGTGCATACTTCGATGGATTTGACCCAAACTTGTGTCATGGGTGCAGCATGGGAACCTGCATTTGTGGGTGTGGTCAAAGGTCACATACTAAGGTCAAAGGTCATATGAGGTCAAGTTGTAAAATATCCTGAAAATGTGGAAAGGGTTGACATTTGCCTCCAACTTCTGCATACTTTGATGGATTTCACCCAAACTTTTGTCGTGGGTGCAGCATATGGGAACCCACATTTGTGGGTGTGGTCAAAGGTCACATACTAAGGTCAAAGGTCATATGAGGTCAATTTGTAAAATAGGCTGAAAATGTGGAAAGGGTTGACATTTGCCTCCAACTACTGCATACTTTGATGCACACATACATACACACACACCACCTCCCATCCACACACACACTGAAGTAGACAAGAATTACTAAATGTTATACCCTAAATTGTAGTGTGTCACTTCCATGTTTTGAGTTCAAGAGCCTTTGTTATTTGCATCATCATCCATCCGCAAACAATGCAATCCATCTCCCTAAACATCCACATTTTTTAGGATCGCGTCGGCCAGGGGGATCTCGTGGTTCCGAGAACCAGTATTTTTTCATTTCTGCTCTGGGAGTCATGAACAATTTTTCAACACACAAGCCCACTGATTTTTACCTACCAGTACATATGTATTTACATGAATCAATAGAACATGTTTATAGTTACCTACCAGTAGGTTTCCATGAGTTTGAGGAAGATTGGAGAAAATTGCAGTAATTTACCAACTTTAATTTTTGCAACCAGCAGTAAAAAATGGCTTGAAACAGTGTTTCTAGTTCAAATTTTAAAAAGATCTTGTTTCTACCCATGTGATGGGTAAACAAATTATTTTTGATGAAAGTGTTTCTCTTTATAATATGTATCAAATTCTCTCCAGGAGCTTTGTTTGATCTTTTATCTGGTAAATCCATATGAGGTACAAATGTACAAATCTATGATTTGAAATGTATTATTATAGTCACACCATCATCACAAAATGATACATCACAATTTATTTCTCTACTTTTTTGGATTTTACTATTTTTAAGCTTTATTTAGAGCATTTCCATACGTTTTAATTCTAAGTTGAATGAAAGCTAGTCCCTTTAATTGTTCTGGAGGACAAGGAAGACTTTGAAATGGCACATCACTTGAATAAAATTTCCCATTTGAAGTGTTTTTGATTTTCAAACTATTATTTAGATTAAGCAATAAACAATATATCATTTCAGGTGGCAATTGTGTGTGTTTTTATGGAGGATAGCACATGCTTTATTTGATCTTACCGATATTTTAGATTAGATGCTGTCAATAGCACTTTCTAAAAGGTGTATGTTCAAAAGTCTACTTTTGTATGATGGCATATACATTAATTGCACACTCTAAATGCTGATGAGATATGCTAAATGTGGTTTATGCTTTAATTTATGTAAACTAAAGGAGTGTTCAAACTGAACAATTTGATCATGACTATATATTCTTGCTTGTGAGCCGCTTATGGGCAAATTCCCAGTGTGAACGCAATAAGGCCAAAAAAAAAATTGTTGTGTTG